>JAVCKZ010094033.1:0-11512 GCA_034780755.1 Lepetodrilus elevatus | reverse complement strand
GTGTGTGTGTGTGTGTGGGTGTGTGTGTGTGTGTGTGTGTGTGTGTGTGTGTGTGTGTGTGTGTGTGTGTGTGTGTGGTTCAAAGTGAATGTAAAACCAATTCAATAATATAATGGAAAATAATTTATTATGTTTATAATTACAAATACCACAAACATACAAGAAACAGTAAATGCTTGTTGACGAAATATCTGTATCTATTTTACAAGTCAAATAGCACTGTAAATAATACATCACTTACTACATGTAAATCGATGCGATGTCATTCTCGATACTTAATGTTCAAACAGATACTATCCTTAACAAAAGAACATTGCTCTTTCAAATACCCCTGTATCACTATTCGAATATGTAAATAGAAGACATTGTATTCTATAATACAAACAAGGATGAAGTGTAATTTCCTGAAAATCATATTACCGTAGGTATTAGGTAGTAGTGGTTCAATACCAAGAACATATTATACGTCATAACAAATGTGTGGTCCCAATATTTATATGTATATATACACTTCCAACTTTCACGCGACGAACATTCCTGTACTAAAACTCCCGTCAAGTAAACGTACGTATAGCAAGCATGCCACAATGATCAATGAACGACGATCATAGTGTGTCTCTGTTTCCGGGTGCAATTTCGGGCAGACGTCACGCCTGCGCATTACGATCTTCTCGTCAATCCGGTGCAGCTTCCCTCCTCGTGTTTCACGAGCAGCGACATCCGGGAGAAGGTCTTGGAGCAGGTCTTGCACCCGTATTTCTTCACATCCGTGTGTGTCTGGAGATGTGCCCGGAGGTTTGACCTGTCCGCGAACGCCCGACCGCAGTGGGAGCATGTAAACGGTTTCTCTCCCGTGTGCGTTCGAATATGACCTTGAAGAAGCCAAGGCCGAGAGAACGCCTTTCCGCAGAGTTTGCACTTGCACGGAAGTGTGTGCGTGCGTATGTGCATTTTCAGCGCTCCCAGAGACGAGTAGGACTTATCGCAGAATTTACATTTGAAGTCTTTCTTGATTTGTGAAGTGCAGTGAAACTGTTTGTGCTTCGAGAGTCCGCCGAATGTAGAATAACTTTTGCTGCAAGCCTCGCAATGGAACCTGGGCGGGTGGGTATGCGTGGGCATGGGGTACATCTGATCTGACTTGGAGTAGGCGACGCTCCCTACCGGATATCGGTCGCTGTTCTTGATGCACGACAACCATGCCGAGATGTCGGGCGGGTAGGACGGGGTGGTAGCGGGATTGGAATGGAACGCTGAGATCTGGTAGAAGGAGCTTCGCTGTCGGAGAAGTCTGATGGCGTCGAGATGAGACAGACACCCCGGGGGGTACAGCTCTTCACCCTGAATACTGGAACTGACGTCCATATGATGGTACCCCGACCCCGTCACCACCCCAGGACAGGCAATACCCTTGGGGTCGCTTCCGTTGGGCACGTGACTCGGATTCCCGGGGAGGAAGACGTCACGCACCGTGTCTATCAGCCAGGGGCGGACGATCGGCTTGAACGCGCTCTTGGGACTACTTCGCGTATCATTTGCAACCAAAGTGCTGTTTAATCGCTCCGCTACTTCCCAGTTCCCTGTAGGCTCATTCTCTGAATTTCTGATTAACTCATTTCGTCGTGTTTCGTCGACTGTCTGACAATTTGTAATCTGCTTGTTAGGGTCCGCGTGGGTCGGGCTGGGTGAAGATATATTCGTGTGCTGTATAGACGGCCAACATGGACTTGGAGAGGACCTGGTAGACGAACCCCTGGGGCTGCCATCGCGGTCTACAGAGACACATCCTGGACTAAGCGACATGTCATCCAGACCCGCTTCCCGAGATTCTAGGTGAACTGCAACTGAAGCAGAAAAAAAAACGTTTATAATAACGACATTTAGAGGACAATAACATTGAGATGACGGATGATATATGTATTTATAAATTTGAGATTACACATGTCAACAAATATCATCAAAATGTAGTCAATGGAAAGCGAAAGCCAACTAGACATAATCAAAATGCGACATATTCTAGATTTGTTTTTGTCAATTAACGTATTGAATATACGCAAATAAATAGAAAAAAAACATAATGCGATAGGCAATTCCGACTATAATAATTACGGAATTCAATTCTGCGGAATTAAGTACGTTGAACGTTAATCTATTGTTATTCTATATTGTATATAATTGTGTCGACATAATTTCGTAAACTATTTACGTAAACGAAACACTTGAAAAATTAAAGTATGAATTTAGGCACTAATTTAAGATAGCATAATAGAACTGTATAAATACGATAAATGGTCAATTTTGGAGACAAATTTCAAAATATATTCTATGACACTACCTTTCAAGTTATGGAAAATAGAATACTAACAATAATAAATAAAATAGCATAATCCATTATACTAAAACAAATATTAACGGCGACTTTATATATTGTACAGTTTAATTTAATTACGCCATAAAGAATAATAATAGGGCCTTCTGCCACATGTCATTTTATTAACTAAAATATTAAAAGTGTTATTAATATTTTTGCTAGAACAAACAATATGGTTATGCATTCTACAGTATAATATACATTTTAATATTTTACAAACTATCGTATGGAAACTGTTCGAAACAAATAATCCGATTTCTACAACTATAAAAAATAACATTTCAAAAAATTACCAGAGTGTATATAAATTGTTTTAACGTATCTGCTTTCTGTAGCATACTATTAAATATTCAACCTTTTAAAAATATATAAAATATGGATATTAATTAAAAAGGAATCATCTGCTTGTTCTAGCATTTAAAAATATATGAACATTTTCTGAACCAACAATTCTATGGCATAGCTTACTATGAAATGTTTAACATTTTAGTAAGAAAAAAACGTGGAACTCTTTAACACTAAATATGCTGTCGTACAGGATACACTAGTGCAAAGTTTGCAGTCTTTGGGGAAGAAAAAGAGAGGAAATTCTAGCAATTCGTCCAATGCGTACCTGTATGGAAGTCGGCGTTGGTCGTTGTTCTGAGACAAGCTGGGGACTGGACACATGGGAGTAAGCTGGTATCTCCTTCCCCAATACATCCAAATGCCGGATGCTTTCTGATTAGAAATGCCCTGGGCATGATGCAAAGAGTATCGCTTGATGGCAGCAGCATAGAAAAAACGCACTGAAAGAATCTAACTGTACCGTTACTTGGCACTTTCCCAGTGGTTTGTGTTGTATAGAAGAAGAATTTCCTTTCCAGAAGAATAATATTCTGACGCGCCAATTGCAGAGCTTCTTCACTTGCTGTTCATCCAATCAGGTGCGGCCTAATCGTTTCGCCTCCTCCTTCCTTGCACGAGCTGAGCGCAACGGCACGCGCTAAATCTGACAACCACAGGTGCCAGTGTATATATTCGCAGAGTCGTGGTTCTAGTAGACCCTCAGATTTGAACGCAACACCCCACGCTGCTTCTTGGCTTGGCGATTTCCCCAGAGACAATTTGTCAAGAGATGAAGATAATTCGGTAACGGTGGTGCCACTTGTTCTGGGATCTACAAAAGAAAATACAACGATTTAAAACAAACATTTAAATGGTCATTATCTCTACAACATAATACCTAAATGCAAATAAACATAGAGATATCTATGAAAACGCATGCTATGAAAGTTAATCATCATGAAACAAAGACCAAGACTGAAGTGAAACAATCATGATTTTAGATGCTATAGATGTTAGTTTCTAAATGCATGATATGCGTTTTCAGATCTTGGTAGATCAGAGAGAGTGTACCTACCAACAGCCAACAGCAAAATGTATCTCAACCTGTCTCAACTCTCGTCTTAAATACCAGTCCACACCATTGGCATTGCCACACAGCGAGATAGTTCACAGCTTGCTTGTTCATAATCACAAAGTTTACTATCATGTTATAGTATGGATGTCTTTTAATAGAAATATACGTGTATTTATAGGATTTAATTAGGTGTATTTTACGAAAATAGCTCTCTTGGAAATCATCACATGTGGTAGTATTGTCTAAAATAGAAAACTCAGACTAGTATTACACATAATAACAGACGATCAAGAAACTGAGAAGAATCATTGTTTGGAAAGTATGTATATTAGTATAGTCATCTGCCAATCCCTTACCTCACACTGATAGTGCACGACCAAGAGTCGTACCTACAACGTGTTGTTCTTTAGGTTGGGGTAAAGACGTTTGGGAAAATTTGAAAACTGTGTGCTCCGATATGCTATACCTTTCACTGTTTGGGTAAATATCAGGTCCCGTATTGTCGAAACTTCCTAGCTAAGAACTTCTTAGCAAGAAAAGATCTCTTCAAAAATTAACATAAGCAGAAAACTAGTTAGGAAAATTCTTACGAACTTCTTAGAACTTCTCAGTTACGAACTTCTTAGAACTTACGAAGTTTCGAGAATACGGGTCCAGGGCCGTAGCTAGCGATGGGTGAGTGATAGACTGTAATATGTAGGCCTATATGATACGATTTGTGAGTGATTTCACAGCAATAGGCCGGTTTCAATTACGTCAGTTCACTGAAGTATGAACGATTTGAAGGTCCTGGTGATACTCGTGTTCACGAACGTCAGAAAGGATATTTTCAGTGCATTTTACTCTAATATCGAATATTTAAGAATACATTGCGGGAAATCAATTCCAAGCAAACATGATGTATGCATGCCCTACTGTAAAACGATCTCCGATAAATATTTATATTTACCCCCAACACCTTACAGTCTCGGGCTCTTAATTTGTGACCACGGTCACTTCGAATCCACATGCTACATCATCAGCCGTATATACGCACCAGTATTGCATATTCACAACGAACAATATAGCGGTCTCATATACAATAACAAAAATGCACACACCTAGACCACACTAGATAACATTGTGCGTTTTATTTCTATATATACCAGAAAATCGTACTTTGCTATGCCTACATTTCGAAAATTTCGGGGAGCACACTCCCAGACCACGCTAGATAACATTGTCGGGTTTATTTCTATACCGATTGATATTCCTAAATAGATAACGAAATATAGAAATTTAAAGAATTATTATTGTGCATGTACATGGCAAAATAACATAGAACCTCGATTTTAGAAAAGGTGTAGTGAAGTAATATTGAGCGACTAAGACCATATATAAAAATACAAATTATTTTAAGAATTATGACTATCGTATTTTATCATATAATAATAATATCAAATAATACGTGTTACTATTCAGTGGCAGATGCCTGTCCTTTGAGATAATAATAATGTACATTTCTGTTGTACCAAATCCACGCTCGGAAAGAATGCTCGTAGCTCTGCTACAGTATACATTATTATCCCGATCAATGCGTCATGCAGTGTACATGTTCATTCTCAGCTCCCCGGTGATCATACCATACTAATAGCGGCCGCAAACTAGCGATTTTCGTCGCCGACGCTTCGCCGATTTCCGTCGGGTTTTGGTATTCCAGTGCGCAGTGCTCCAAATATCAGAACATGCTGGATATTGTGCGACGCGTCGGCGACGGAAATCGCTAGTGTGCGGCCGCTATTAGGAGGTAGACTCGATCTCCTACCTACTACACTTGCTTTTAAATTACGTGAAACATTAACATATTGCAGTGAAGGTTATTCTCTGAAGCTGTCGTAAGCACATTAGCACGATGAGTAGGTCCGTGTTATAATGGTAATACCACTCCGGATGCAGCCTAGTGCAGGGGGTATATTACAAATCAAGTGTATACGTACGACTGTATACAGTTGGTATACGTACTATAGGGAGTATGCGTACTGCTTCCCTGAAGGTGACACATACTTCACACATACTCCAGAAGGACAATAATAAATCCTACCTACTTTGATTTTAAAATAGAACCGATGACTGGAAATATATCTAAACAATTGTCTAGATAATTAAAGATCCATTATCACACGGCCTCACGGTAGCGTTAGTATTGCGACATTGAAATAGCAAGTGGGCAATCCCTTAGCGTAGGCATTAATATAAATAGAAATGTATCTCCACCAGGCTCACAAGTTGGGAATAATAAATAGGATTATTTTGAAAGTACGATATTGCATTTATTTTTAGTGAAAAGGCAGAAAATACAGGGCGGATACCTTTATACTCAAAATAAAATGCAGTGATAATTGCTAAACCTTCAAACCTGCATCGTGAATATGAAACTATATTGAGTTCGATTTGAGAACGTGTGTGTGTGTGTGTGTGTGTGTGTGTGTGCGCGCGCGCGCGTGCGTGAGTGCGTGCGTATGTGGGTGTGCGTGTGTGCGAGCGAGTCTATTGAACAGATGTATTGTGATACAAATGATAAGAAAACATTGAGTGATAAGGACTAAAATGCATGCTCATTGTAGTATTTACAAGGAGGCCTATATTCGAACAGCTCTTAACTATTCTTATCGTACGGCTACAAATTACTCTTAGACTAATAAGTTCGTAAGAACATTTCGAGAATAGGCACCCCAGGTTTTAAGTGACTCAAACACCAAATTAATATTGTATAAACCTAAAGAACTGATGATCCTACACCACGTACAGTGATTTCCTTCCAAATGGTCTGCTGTCGATGAACCAACTCTCATTTTCCGGAAAGTCAATTGGTTAGTTGTTGTGTGTGAGCGTCTGACCGAGGACCAATCACAACGTACTCCTCTAACTACCTGACTAACATAGAGTGAAAACCAGCCAATCCTAAGCAATCTATTGTATACCACCGATAAGTATAATTATTATTTCGATGGGCTTCGTGGCTTTTCATGACTGAAAGCTCGCATTTTTACAACTAGAGATATATATTGCAATACTAATAACGGCATAGGTAGAATCGCCTGTGTGTAGGAGTCATTTTAATTAACTAATTAATTATTTTAATTAACAATGGACTCAATGCATATAATATATTAACTGGTTGGATCGTGGATATGACTAAATCTACCTCCAGTCTTCGGGGTTCCCTCGAAGTGCTTAATATCTACGGCTTGGTTCTATGTATTACATAAATACATGAACATTTGACTGAGCACAATTGTATATGGCAATGGGAAGTTGGTTCATTTTTAATTTTTAATTTTTCGATATTCAAAATATTTCTAGTTTCTTTTTCTGAATAAGAAACTAGTGTTCTACGATACATGAAAGATCATGTGATTCAGATGGTATAGGTGCAATATAGTATAAAGGTTTCAATAGAGACTATCAGCACACTTCCGGTTTAGGTACGTTTTAAGGATGTTTATGATTGTTCGTGTAGTTGTAGGAGCATTACGGTATGTGAGAGAAATTTGGTGTTAATACATTAAATATTTGTCAATGGTGCCTTATAAATGCATAATTGAGTAATTGAGTAATTGAATATCGAAAAAGGAAAAAGGAGCCAACTTCCCATTGCCATTTTATATCTACGTATAGCGCAGCTTTAAAATACGTTTATTAAAATATAATCACTTGCCGCATTATATATTGGCTCTTTATCTGCTTCACATTATCGTAATGTGTATGTTATGCCATACTTATATACGCTATTGGTACATAGTATTCATTTAAATGTGGAGATATCTAGCATAGGATGGTAATGCAGATCATCCTTGGTCTGTCAGTACCAGCCGGTGCTCGCAGGTGTACTGCAATATTCTGCACTACGGATGTTGCGGTTTTCCTCATATCCTAAACTGTCAAGGCGTGATATAGGTGAAGCAATCTTGAAAGCGGTTCTAAACCCCAAATAAAATAGCATAATATACATTATATTGTTAATTTAAAATGGAAGAAAACAAAACAAAATTGAAGAACAGCATCTCAGCATTAAGTTAATCCCTGTAATGATAAAAATATTATATTAAAATGGTGTTGTTAATCCTAAATGTATATGAAAACGTTTCATCTAGACTGATTACAACTTGGAACTATATTTAAAAGGAAATATAATCTACAGTATGCATTTTTAAAGGCAATGGGATTTTTACATGAAGTTCTACTGGGAAAGGATTAAATACATTCCTGTTTACTTTGGACTTAAATTAAAGAGCCGCCATCCTTGAGAAGTTGTTCCACGTGCTCATTGAAGGAAATATTCATTAAAGGAACACTCGAGAAAGGATTATCGCCCTTGAAAGCACAAACGATAGAACGTTTAGCCAAAGGTTTAGCCAAAAGGTTGTAAATCCGGAAGTATATACGATACCACTTGATTTACTACATCAACACATGCATACACGCTCTATAATCATTTACGTGTAGTGCTATTCGTATAATCATTTCATGCAGGCATTATATCCTTAATGTTTATCCAAATTAGTGACGATTACAAGCGTATCATTTCAAACCAGTCGTGGGTATTAACAAACAATAATGATTCAACTGAATTGAATTTCAAGAAACCAATTCTATCAAAGAGTTAAACGAATTCAACGAATACCTGTTCCAAGCATCTTCCTTATATTTACGTCTTAGTTTCAAAGGGTTGCAAATTTGTTAAATACCTGCTATAATTTTCCTTTCCTCTACTTAGGGAGGAATCATTTAGAAGAAATAGATTTACCAACTGCAGATACTTTCCCCCCTTTGGAGGGGGGTCTGCGCGCGCGTCAGTAGCCATTGAGAGGCTCCTAGAGTTCTTGCTTTAACACTTTGAACACGACATGCTCCACTTACAGACAACAGCTGCACGTGCAGTGCGTGCACGCGCGGACGGCCTCATCACGTGACCCCCCTCCACCGCAGTAATTAATAACACATCCGGGAGTCCTACATTATTCCTCAATGCTATGTGTGTACGTGTGTTTGTATGAGACTGGTGGAGTGTATACCGATACCGTTCATCCTTCATGGATAAGAGGGTGTTTGTACAATGGGACGTTTGTCTCAGATGCGTACCTGAAAATATATTGCATTAGTTTCGACAACACGAGCACTTCATACAACGAGTTACTTATTCCACTGCAACCCCCCGATAGACAACCTGAATATGGTCGTATTTTTATTTGCTTCATTATTAATGCAAGGGGGACATCTCAAAACGGTATGACTAAAATATATTACGTAACGGCAACGTTTGCTTGAAATCCCTTCATATATCAGTTGATGCATCGAAGACAAGATAAATAGAGGAACGTCTCCTTTATTCATATGCAATATTAATATGTTGATAACCATCGAGTAATGGGGACTAAGTACATCAGTAAGTTATATATAGTCATTTGGCACCAATTATATGTATACGTCTAAAATTAATAACTATTAAAATATTGATAACGAGTGAAGCATGTGGAATAACTAACTGGTTGTATAATTACTTGTGTAGTCAAAACAAATGTCACTTTTCAGGTAAAACCTTGCTATAGACCATTCTAGGTCAACGATCTGTGATAGATATGCCTTTAATTGCATACATTTGAACTGTCATTGCACTTTATTTATTGTTATCTAAATGGTGTTATTGTGTTATGGACTTTCATGGGCGTAGCTTCCTATAGGCACTGTACTCAAGTGAGTACACATTTTTAAAAGGAAATAAATTAAAATTATGATATTTCTTTCATTTGTCATTTCTTTTCATTTGTCATTTTTATTTAATTATTTGTGTTAGACCAATGCTACATTAAACTCTTAAATTTATCGAAAATCATGTGAACATAGGTGAAGAAATAGTAATAATCTTGGCGTATGTCGAGCATATTATTTTACTTGAAAATGAAGATCTCAACAGCTACTGACAACTTTTAAAATTTGCTGTGTGAAAATCTGGTGCGGTAAGAAACTGTGATGCTAGCAGTAATGATACATTATCTCTGTGTCATTTACAATACCTAGAACTTTTAATAACAGCTAGTAAAATCGGCCATGGCAGCTTCTGGTTCCTTAGAAAATCTACACGTACAGTATGAGGCCTGGCGCTATGAATCTATCTTCCTGGAACATCTCTCTCTGAACTTCGGTCACACATCCTGACACATCGGTTATTGTAAAAATGTGTCACTTGTCATTATAATATTTGATCATTGTAGTAGTATCTGACCAAATATTTTAGCTACATACCCATCATTGCACGTTCAGAGAGAAATGTTCCAGCAGGATAATGCCAGGCCTGATACTGTACGTGTGGATTTTCTTAGGAACCGGAAGCTGCTATGACCGTCAAATCGCCAGATTTAAACCCAATTGAGAATCTTTGGGATAAACTTGATTGGTGACTGCGACATCGTAAATTTCGGCAGACATTGCAGGACGAATGGGCAAGAATACAGATACTAATACAGTCAATGGGTAGATGGGCCAGCAGTTATCCAGGTCCGTGGCGGTCAGATCAGATACCCCACTGTGTGTAGAAATAGTATAATTTATATGTACATATGTCTCTTTATTTCTTCTAATTAATGAACACATATTTCGGACATAATAGTTATGTGATATTTGGGTCTTGTACATGTAATATTCGGTCGAAAAAACTGTCTTAAAATATAGAATCGTAAACGAAAATACATCAACTATGCGTTTATTGTATGTGGGAGTGTATCCTTAAATGTACATACTTTCAGGCAAAATAAGTATGTCAACAAACTGTGATTGTAACATGCATGGCTATAGACATGGTACACATTATTAATCACTAGCTACGCCCATGACTTTACGTGTTGAGTATGCTCTAGCATGGTTTCCACTGGCTCTGGAAAACCTGGAAAACTGAAATTATGTTTCCAGTCAGGGAATTATCATGGGATTTTGACCACACACCAAAAATATCATAGAAAAGTCAAGGAAACTTGCTTGGGGTGTACTTAGATTAAATATCGATGATCATTGCAGTCGGAACACAATACAGCACAAATATAAATAAATAAAACAAATTACCATTATTCTTTACTGATTATTCGTTTTTAAGATATAAATTAGTAATTACAATCAATTGTAGCTACAGTCATTTTGATTTACAATCTCCGAGCAACGCGGCCCTTGTTTTAAGGCGACGACTGATATGATTTTGTTCTTTCTTTTACCATGAGATTTAAATTAGCTTTCAAGATTGTTTCACACATCACGGCTTATCAGCTTATAAGACGTGTGCAAATGAAACCTACAACACCCATAGCGCTGAATGTTGTAGTACACCTGAATGCATATTATTAATACCTGCCCCAGTAACCTTTCAATCATGCCTACTATTGGTCAATACCCAATTTGATGTATTTGGCTTTGAATTATCTTCCGCTTTTAGTTGATATTCATTATAACTAAATGTCATGCAGCTACGATAATTAAAATCCACGGTCAAACTTCTTCTCACTATGTGTAGGCCTTTAGAAATGACATTTAATCAAAATAAATGTTAGTGTTTCGTATACGCACATCTAACGTTTGACTGCCTGGCCACTGGCCTTCTATTATTAGACATTCTGATGAAAATTGCAGCTGTACTGCTTACGGGCCTATTATCGCCTGAAATATGGACGTTTTCCTGGATATTTTTCTTAATATGTACATCAACTTAATTATAC
>JAVCKZ010094032.1:0-24693 GCA_034780755.1 Lepetodrilus elevatus | reverse complement strand
CATGACGTTTTATGAACAACATTCTGAGTCGAGTACGAACTCGTACTCAGAAAAGTTTCGTAATCTCGGGGCCTGGTATCTTGAAACTGGTGAAAAGTCTGAAGCTTGTGTTTTTTTCAAAAACTTGTAGTATTGTCTTGTTTTACATTATACCATTGATAACTGGTCATAGTGACCATGCTTATGACATTGCGATAGAATACGCTAGATATATCTGATCCTATTTAAATATCTATACTTCATCAGCTTGGATAGCGAAGTCTTTGAACGATGAGAACACCTAACTTCCTATGTGTTAATGCTTTAGAGATTTTCTGTTACTTCTCAAGCCACCTCAACTTATCCACCACTGCATTCATGCCCCAAAATATTCCTTAGTCTGCTCATCTGATGCTTCAGGAACAATGTCCATGGACAGGAATAGATCCTAGATGTTTCTTGGTCAAGATCTATAGTGTGCCATTTCAATGCTAAACTACGGAGACTATTACTGTGACGTTATGGCAGTGTTGTATTCTCACTGAGACTGTAATGATGCCCCTAGAGCTGTAGCTTGATGTATATGATGCCTCTAGTCTAGAGCGGTAACTTGATGTATCAGTGGTCGAGATATGTCTGGAAGTATACCACAAACTGGACTGCCAAGAATAGAGACCATTCATATTATTCTTTGTAGAAGGTCATTCTATAAATCTATTGATCATTTTCTTTGGTTTAACCCTCTCCCTGCTGGATTAGGCAAAAGCACTGCTCATTAGGGCATCAACGGTTGCATTCAGCAGGGAGAGGGTTAAAAATACTGTCTTCATTTTGTTTTGCAGACTTCAGAATGACTAGAGTTAATGTAGAGGCATGGCAATAATGTTTTTCTGTTGAAATGACAATTGTCTGTTGCCATGCCTGAATGTACGACTCAGGACTCAGTTTCCAAGGTGATAGAAGGAATGCAGTGTTTCCATACACACAGCGATCGAAACTAACTTTAAAACTTACTAGCCCGAATAGTGATACAATTAACAAATGTTATGAATTTCTACTAGTCCGTAGGATACCTTTATCATTGGGAGAAATGGTCCGGGCTAGAGGACTAGCGTTAATTTCGATCCCTGAATAGTAATGTGAATATAACTTGACACTTTGTGGAGTGGAATTTCCAAGTAACTCTCCATTCCTTAAAAATAATGGCGGCGTTGCCCTGCAGCTTCATTATATTTTAGAAAGTTACGAGAATATTCCCCTACTTGACAACACAGTGCATTTAACCCTCACCATGCTGTAGGCAATGGAAGATGTCCTAAAGAGCAATTCCTGTCTAATCCAGCAGGGAGAGGGTTAAACAAAATTGCATTGATTAGCGATCAAAAACCAAGTTGCAATTCATAAATTTCAAAAATGCTCATGTGAAGTTTTCAGTCTTATATTGAGCCTAAATTCTGCCATATTCATGAAAATTTCCCAAACAGTTCAATTACCAGCAGCAACAACAGTATCTTGTGTGATTGGGGCCCTATTGAGGTTACCCATTTAGTGTAAATAAATATATTTCAATATGGAGTTATTGAATAATTTATTCATACAAAAATGGTATGATCCTTAGCAAATTTTGAGTAGTATATATTGAAGCTTGTCAAAGCATCACAAGGCAGTATCCCAAGATTGATCATTGGTGTTATGAGTGCATGTAATCATAAATTCGTGTTTATGGAAGTATAATTTTAATTTAAAATTATTTTTGTTGTCATGAGCTGATTAAAACATTTCCTCATTTCAGAATCATAATCAACAGTCATTAAGAGGTGGGTACCTGGTTAGAGCTGTAAACACTTCCTTAGCTTATCGCTTCTTCTATTGAAAGCTTAAGAAATTGTCTTTCTGATGTGCTTACAATATTGGAATAGAATGTAACTTGCTCAATTATTGATAAAAAGAAAACGTTATCAGAAACATGTCCTCGTCACATATGAGTGAGTCTTCTATTGGCAGCATCAACTCGTTCTCTTACTAACTCACTTGAGATTATCTGGCAGGTGTCGCAGTAGTTGTATTCTGAATCACTCGGCTTATTGTGAGCACCATGAATGCTCTTTAATTTCATCTCCAATATGGTATTTTTTCCCTTTCAGATTTCTTGATCTGCTCGCCACTGTATTTTTTGTTGTGCAAAGGTACGTAAAGGCATATTAGTTTGGCAAGAAATGCATTGGTATCTAGACCATAAGTGTATGAAGAACTGTATCGTTGCATGTAAATTGAGACGTTTTGCCTTTCATCCGACATCGCCCATCTACATAAAACTATATTTTCTGAAATATTGGTGATACTATATGTGCAACAATATTAAGAGCCAGTACTCTTGTTGGACATAATTTACTTGCCAATAATATAATTTTGACAATGAAGAATCTACAGACTCCACTCAACTCTTCGAGAATTTCTGATGGTTTCAAAATTTGGTAGAAATCTTCGCCACAAAATATCTGACTGTCCTTAGTATATTTTATGTAAATATATTTTTTATTGGGGCAAAAATTAGGAATTCAAATTTGGTATCTGGCGTTACCAAGTAAGAAATTGGAATTTAATTTAGAGATAATCTCAAATAGGGATGCACTAATTGCCAATGCATTAATTGCCAACCTATTAAAGTTTAATACAAGTTAATTAGTGATATCTTCAATCCAAGTTTAGATGTTGACTGTGGTGAGTGGGCCGTTTGTGTTACTTATTTTGAGGTACCAGTTGTATGGTTGCATACAAGTAATCACAGAGTTCCTCTTGTTGATACAAACGTTTTCATTCTGATTTGGTGCAAACATACTGTAGCTAATGAAAAATAATTGTGAATTAGTTCCCATCTTCACCTGTCACTCAACGACATTGCCTTCCGTGGTGTATCGTTACATAATACACGTAAAAGAATGTGGTAACTACAACATTGTGAATTAGTTCCCATCTTGCTATGTTGATTTTGGAATAAATTTGCAAGGTATTGAAAGTGACAGGAGTGGAAATGTTCATCTGTGTATATGTCACAATATCGGTCGACATTCACGTTTTCAGATCTCGTGGGTCCATGCCATACTCTTTCAACATTTCATTGTAAGTATTCAAACTTGCGAGAAATAGGCTTTGTGTCAAGTTGTACGTTAGCTTAGCCACGCGTCTTGGGTGGGCCTGCACCGATACATTTACTTACTAATGATGCGTACCAAGATGCAATACGCGATACAAATCCTACGATACATCAATAAAATGTTTGATTAGAACAAAAAGATACTTTGAACACTGAAATATTGCCACACACCAATGATTTAATCTGTTTTATTACTAAATATGACCAAATCTCTCTTGCAAAATATATTTTATTTAGACTTCAATTTTGCAACAAAATAAATCAATTTTGATAACCATTTTTGCTGCAATTACTTTGCATTGCTTTATTCAGTGACTGTTTTTATCATAACTACTGGAAGTTATGGAACTGGTGGGCAGATGATGGAACAGCCTAGATATTTCCATGAACTAAGTTATTGTAAAAACAATGATTTACTGTTAGAAGAAAACGTATACAAGTCTATGCTAACTGTAACCCTCACTCTAAACCTGAGTAAAGCAAATTGGTCAAGAGGGGACCTTGATCTCCATCTTTACAAGCAATGTCTTTAGCAGACATCTTCACAGAAAAGGCATAACAAATTATCATTGATTGGTCACGATGCAAGTTCTAAAACAATCAGAAGGAAGTGCACAGAGTTACTTGAAATTGATGAAGAAATAAAAGTTGAACTGCATTTACCGGTATAACGAATTGACAACTTTGGACAATTATTATTAAATTTAAGTAATGGTCGGTTTCCAGTAGTCTCAACTGTTCATTTTTACTGGCTAGTGTTTATTTAAGCATTATCTAACAGGCAGGCCAAGTATCGCATATTTAAGAACACAATAACTATATTTTGTGCAAATTTCACTACAATGATTTGAATGAAGTATATTTCAACATATCAGAATCAATCTCACACATGTATTCCATAATCAATAACAGGAAAATAAATACATCTGTATTGTTGTGTATCAATACATAGCCTTGTGAATCGTCAAACTTTGTATTGCGGTTCATCAATGGATTGGTGCACCCATAGTCTTGGAGAGTATCAACATCCATGTGTTGGGTGCATCTCCAGCCACGTGTCGGGTGTATCTCCAGCCACGTGTCAGGTGTATCTCCAGCCACGTGTCAGGTGTATCTCCAGCCACGTGTCTTTGGTGTATCTCCAGCCACGTGTCTTTGGTGTATCTCCAGCCACGTGTCTTTGGTGTATCTCCAGCCACGTGTCAGGTGTATCTCCAGCCACTTGCCTTGGGTGTATCTCCAGCCATGTGTCTTGGATGTATCACTATCAACTGTGTACAATTAGCTTAATATCTTCACAAACACCAGCCCAGTCAACACTCTCAACATACAATAATTGTTAAAATGTACACATGCTCTGTTTAGTTACATTTGACCAATTGGTTATGTTCGTGCTTTGTGCAAACTTCAGATTTTACCATAATTATCAGAACCTATCTTTTTCTTACAGATTTTTGTCTAGTTCCGAACAATGCAAATTAAACCTTGCTTTAAGGTTGTGTTGTAAGGTGAGTACCCACAAAATAAAAGAAGATATGTTGTTCAGATTCATTATCTAGTATATGTGATGATCATTTCCACAAGGATTACCATGTTTCAAAGCAGGGATCAAAATTATTATTCGCCAAGGCCATTTCTCCCAATGCTAAAGGTATTATAAGTACTAGTAGACATTTATTATTTGTATCACTATTTGGACTAGTAAGTTTTATCCTTGGTTTCTATTGCTGCAAATATTTCAATGCAATTGTATGCAAGTACAATTCATACCAACATTAGCTTATGTCCACTTAGTTTCCACTGTTGTTTCATGCCATTAAATACTTGTTAGAATATGTCCATGAGATTTGTACCTTGTGTGTCTTGGTAAAATTAGGTGGGCAATTAATGCTATGTTTTTTAGATTGAACTAATGGACATGCTTTTCAAATATTTCATGGTTGTATTTTTTGTTGCTGTTTCTTTCAGATCGCATTCCAAAGTGAGGGCAAGTCTTAACGAAGCATTCTCAATCTACCACAATTTCAGTCAAAAAGTGCCTAACTCTCAGGTATGTTTAAAGGTTTTTCTTTCTTCAACTCTTATCTGGTAATCTATTCTGCATTGACTTTGGTTAATTTAGTCATCATGTTTCTGATAGTTAAATAACCCCACCACTAATACAATCTGATCATTCAACCTCCTCGGACGACTTCCTACTTCCGAAGCCTCGGATAGTCACTAGGACATGATGTATGAAGAAGTACATCGGCACTTGCCAATCAAGCCTTTTTATCTATATTATATTTTTTCCACTTTGCCCCTCTTTAAAATACTATTCTCAAAAATATTTAACAGATGTTATGTAGAATTCTGCATTTAAAAGATTTATTATTATTAACTTGTCGTATACAGTACAAATATATTGTATTTTTGATTATTAGTTGTTCATTCTGAAAAGTATATAATCTACCAACTATTGGCATTATTGGCATTATATGTGATGTCATGAAGATAGTCCACAATGGAAAACTAGCATTCATGTTGGAAAGGTTATGTACCATGGCAAAGTGACTTGAGGATGTTCAGAGTAGAGTGTTTTTGCCATTATTTTATATCTTTACAATTTTTCTTCCAACAGGAAATGGGAGTTACTTATTCCTTCCAAACGAGAGGGAATGCACTATAGCTGGTCAGTATAGCTTAACTTTGTCTTTTCAATAATAAGTCAATTTCATTTCAATGTTTGGTTTGCTATTTAATTACATGAATTTCATTGTTTGCTATTTAATTACATGAATTTCATTGAAGTTTATTTGTGCTCGAACGTAAAACAACAACTCTGATTCGCTCACCTGCAAAATGTAACAACAGTTGGTCGTTATGTATGTTAGTCTGAAATTTTCATGATGTAGTATTGCCTGAAAGTTTCATAATGCGCAAAAATCCACTGTCACGTCACAAATAATCCACTGCCACAATCATGACGTATTTCACCTGTCACCGGAAATAACATTAGACAAGACTTGCACTCGCTATTATAATTAAGCTACCATACCCCAAATTAATTGTTTTTCATAACGTATATGTTTGTGAAATTGTTGTCCTTTGACCAAAATTAAAATGCTGACAATGTCCCACAAAGAAAAAGTACAACATTATGATATTCCTGCCACTTCAATCATCGCAGATGGGTCAAAGATTCCTGCAGCAACGTTAAACTATATTCACTCACTTACTGCCACTTGACCAAATATCATGTGAAGATATTTGTTTTAATATTTAAAATGCAGCCTTAAAATGCATTGAGCTGAATATTATGTGATTTATTTAGTCTTGGTATGTTTTTTTTAATGTAAATATAATCTTCTTTTTTTTTAATTTCCAGAGTGAACAAATTTGCCATTCTTTAATAGTGAAGAATCAACTTTTGCTTGCTACAAGCTTTTCATTATTCCATATCAACGAAGTATTCCTCGCACAAACTTTGACCTTCTGACCTGGTCACAAAGAAATGCAAGAAGGTAAATATAATGAACCTAAAGATTCATTTCAGCTAACTTCAGTTTGTATTCTTTCAGTTTTCTGATGGTTTTCACACTTACCTGTTCATTTGGTAAAGTCAAGCATATTAAATTTTAAATAGATTATATGAACACGCCTGAGTTGCAGGTATAACTATGGGTGTTTGTATTTGTTTATTGCATGTAGTGAAATAGCTGAAAACTGTGATATTAAAGTAATCTTGCTCTATTAGGAAACTGGGTGTGGCATTTAAGAAATATTTCAATATATTATTCATAGTTTTTGTTATTGTAGAACAATGGAATTAAATTTGCAGATTGTTATTAAGATGTACTGGTAATACTTTGTACTATGGTACATGATCATTGGTTACCAGGAATCATATTTATATCTTTAAATTGCATGGTTTTGACTGGTTTCAATGTTGGCAGACATGTCTACTGTGGAATCTTTCTGTTCAAGGTTCTTGTAGATTGAATTAGGTTAAGCTTGGACAAGTCCGAGGTTAACGGTTAAAACACTTACAAATATATAATGTATAGGCAAGATATATCGGTTACGCTGTGACTGTGAGTGAGTGAATATGGAGTTTCGGATCGCTGTTAAGCAAGGCCATAATTCAATCTCTGGAGCCTGTTCCATAGAACAGTCAATAGTGCTACGAGAGCTGTAACTCTTGTACCTTATCATGGAGTTAACATTCACGTAGTGCTGCGATTGTCCTGTGGAATGGGGGCCTGCTTTCTAAAATTAAGATTTGAATATTGTCTTCTAAAAAAAAGGGACACTTTTTCATACTATTTTAAGAAATTCTTAAATTTGTTATTGATTTTTTTTACTATTGCAATAGTAGAATTGGCCTCGATAGTCGCCCCTAAAAATAGGCTTGGTATTTTCAGAAGCAAACCAAGACATTATTAATGCTTTTGTTGTTTGTTTGTCAACGGGCAGTCAGTGGTCTTTGACAAGGGAATTAGTCACATTGTACTGGAGGCCGCCAGTGAGAACAGTATCTGAGCTTGGAGCTTGTAGTCTGCTCTGTTAGTTCACACAGTGTATTTTGTTGCAGGTCCAGCTGGCAACGACAGAGGTCAGAACATAGGCACGTGGCACAATCCTGACGGTGAGTGGCGCAGCCAAAGCTCAAGTGTGAACAGTGTTATTGTGGATTCCTCTGACAAAGAAGCGTGGCCGTCCATCGGTAACTGTGCAGCTGCCGGCGCTGACGCAGGTGATGACTCTGCCTCGGTAAAGTCGGGTTCTGTGATATCTAGCTCAAGTAGCCTGGGTCCCAATCAGGAGGCCAACCAGGGACTAAGTGCCATGCAGAGTCAAAGTGCTTCCAACCCGTGGGGAGCTAGCTCTACTGTTGGTGGACAAGAATCAAACCCCTGGGGGATCAGTGAGCCCCCCATATCCTCTGCTGCCAATATCAACCCCATGAGTTGGGGCTCGTCTAATCCGCATCCAAGTCTTTCTCTGAACCAAGGACATAATAATATGCAAATTGGTACCAGTGTTGCTGGTAGTGATACTCTATCCAACTCGATGAACTCGTCAACCCCGCCCACTTCACGTCCAGGGTGGGGCGTGGGGGCCCCGGGGCAAGGGAGTCCTCGACCACAGAATTCCATGCAAATGCAAACCTCAAATGGCAACAGTATGCATGGGTCTATGCTAAGCAGTAGTGGTGCTCAAATTGCTGGCCAACCCGCCAGTGGAAATCAGTCCGCAGGGCCTTTGAATAATCAAACTACATGGCCGGGTGGTAGCGGTGGAGGGGCCATGTTTGGTGGCATGTCAGGCTTTGCTAAGTCAGAGTCGGGATGGACCAGTGCCAAGGATCCGAGTGGCAATAATGGTGGTGGTGGTGGTGGTGGTGGCAGTGGCAGCGGTGGTCCTGACAACTCCGGGTCCAGTGTGTGGGGCACGCCTGAAGCGGCATCCAAGTCCAGCTTCTCCACCTCGGGCTGGGGAGATCCGCCCGCTACCCCGAGCAGCACCCAGTGGGACAATCATTCTAAGTCACAGTGGGGAGACAACCCTAATGGTGCAGCCAATAGTCAGGGATCAGGCAATAATACAGAGCTCATCTCGTGGGCACAGGCTGCAGGCAAGGGCTTGAACACTGGCAGCAGCAACAGCAGCAATTCAGGGGGAGGTAACCCATCTGCTCCAGAAGGAGCTGCGCAAATTGTCCACGTGAAGGACGACTTCATCCGCATGGCAATCGAAAATCATGATGGATGGGGTGCAAATCCTGTCAAACAGGACACTGCATGGGATGTTACAGAATCGCCAAAGTCCAAGCGCAAGTTTTCCACAGATAGTGGCAGTGGTGCTTCCAATGTCTGGCAGAATACCAATGGAACAGCAATCTGGGAATCTGTTCGAGAGAATCATTCTGGAGGAGGCGGAGGCGGAGGTGGAGGTGGAGGCGGAGGCGGAGGGAATGGCGGAATGGGTTCCGGATGGAATCCCAATGGTGCATCAGGTGGCGGAAATCAGTGGAATGAGAATGAGTCCAACACTTGGAATGGACCGCCAGGCAGACCAGTTGAAGCCCAGTGGGGAGGCAATAGTGGGGGCAATGGTGGCAATGGCGGTGGAAACAGCGGCGCCAACCTCAGCGGTAACATGGGTGGTAACATGGGCGGTAACGTTGGTGGTAACATTGGTGGTAACGTTGGTGGTGGCAATGTGGGCGGCAATGTAGGCGGCAATGTAGGCGGCAATGTAGGCAGCGCTCACATGGGCAGTACTGGAGGTGGAAATGGTAATGGCAGCGGCACAGACAAGACCATTGGAACCTGGGGTGGTAACCAGGACCAGCACTCAGGCATGTGGGGAGGCAAGACAGAGACCGGGTCCTGGGGCCAGCCCACTCAAGACCGCGACCGTGGATCCGGATCGTCGCAGTGGGGTGGGGACGGGCCAAGAGAGCCAAGAGAGACGTCTGGCTGGGAGGACTCGGCTGCTCGCCGTCGTGGTGTAGACAACGGTACAGGTTTCTGGGGCGAGTCTCGACCCCAAGCCTGGAGCAGCCAGCCCAGCACACCAGCAACTCCTGTGACTCCCAGCACTCCAGCGATCCCATCCATGCCACCCACTCCCGTAGCACAGCGGCCCAAGCCCCCAGAGGAGCAGTGGAAGGGAGGAGCTCCCTCATCGATGCCCGCCCCTCCTGGTGGTGTCCCTCCAAGTGGTGCCCCTCCTGGCGGCATCCCTCCTGGTAGTGGCATGCCTCCCGGTAGTGGCATGCCTCCCGGTAGTGGCATCCCTCCCGGCGGCATCCCTCCCGGCGGCATCCCTCCCGGCGGCATCCCTCCCGGTGGCATCCCTCCCGGCGGCATCCCTCCCGGCGGCATCCCTCCTGGTGGCATCCCTCCTGGTGGCACACCTCAAGGTGGGGCTGCTCCGGGACCACCTCCAAAAGCACAAGGGTGGGGAGATGCTGGCTTTTCAAGTGCTAATGTGGACGATGGAACCAGTATCTGGGCAGCCAATGCGGTTGGACAGGTATGTGCAATGTTACTGTTCTCCGTTTTGTAATATTGTTTGAACTTGTCATTCAGCCCCCTATGTCTGCAGTTTTGATAATGGCACTCTTCCCTTAGTGGTCTGCTCTAGTATAGGGGGTAATGCTAGCATTAAACTAACCGATATTGTTATCTTGGTAGGTGCAGTGAATCGTTTCAACCCTTCAAGGATTGATTGACATTGCACAAATATGGCATGTGTATGCTATGCATCTAATGTAGGATAAACTGGCGATTCAATCGGCACCCAGCAGCACCATGTAAAGCACAATGTTGCACCAGCGCAGAAACTGTATTAATCCAGTATCTTGCTGTATGTTGCAGGCCCAAGCCAGCAGCTGGGGGGACCCTGGGGCGCAGTGGAACCCGACCCCTGGTGCAAAACCCAAATGCCTATCTACCTCCAGCTGGGGCAGTGACCCTGGTGGACCCAATGGTGGTGACCCCAACTGGAACATGAGAAAGGTTGGCAACGTGTTTGTGTCTCACCCTTGTACCGCTAGTGTTGAGGGTGTTGCTACAGTGCTTGCCAACACCAGTGCTTTGTGGCCGGTGTTGTAGCTGCTTTCCGATTGATCCGTCATAGCTCGTCATACCTGTCATACCTCCAGTGTAGTCTTGTCACGGCATGGGTCTCCAGCACAGCCCGACTGCCCTCCTAACTACAGATGTGTGCATGTCCTCGTGCTAGGCCACTCTGCAGATAACTTAGCAATATCTGGTACACAGGGTTCGAATTCAATTCTCAATACTACAAGCAACCCCAAAACACCTATTATTTATTATCCCAGTACAATTATGCCATCTGCAGTGTGTGGATGTTATGAAATAGGATGTCACTTTACATATTCAGGAAAGCCTCCACTGTTGTGTTGTTTTTATTGATAACGCCTATTAGAATGTGACCAAGTCATGATATTAGTGAAAGATTCTAGAAAGAGACTTTAAACCCCAAATCAACAACAACTAGAATGTGACAGTTGAAAACGTGGTGATACGAGTCTGACTATGAAAGGACAGGTGAGTGAATCCCTGACCACCACCTCCAGCTGTCTTAGTGATAAAACTATTGCTTGGTTGTACAGCTTACAAACTATTGGTTAGACTAGCACACATTACAAACTATTGGTTAGACTAGCACAAGTTTCAAACTATAGGTTGGTTGAACAGGTTACAAACTACAGGTTCGGTGGTTGAACAGGTTACAAACTATATGTTGGTTGAACAGGTTACAAACTATTCTATTGGTTGGTTGAATAGGTTACAAACTACAGGTTGGTTGAACTGGTTACAACAGCTGGAATAAATTTGCTCTGACTGGACGTTGAGGCGATTACCCAAATGCAGTTATTAAATTTTGGACAATTGGTGTGGTGTTGCGTATTAAATTCGAACCCTGATGAATTTTGGAAACAAAAGTTCCCATTATTAGATCATGTGCACAGATTGTCAGTGGCTTTTCTTCTGTTCTTCATCTGTTCCATCTGCATGCTTATTTAGTTGCATTTTAGTTAATGTTGGTATGTCATTTTCTTTCTATTATTTCATCAACGTTTTTCATTATACAGTTTTCATAATCATCATATATTTCTGAATAATTCATGGTAAAATGAATTTTTAAAGAGTAAAGGTAATTGTTAAAAATGCATAAATTAATTATGGCTTTTAATGGCTGTTCTGGTAGCCATTTTGTTTGAGATAAACTTTACTATTATGCTCCTTGTCTGTAACAATATTTTGTTGTGACCTTCAGAAAAACAAGGTATCTATAAATCTAGAATCATATGGACTTGTAAACGTCTGTCTTGCTCATTCTACCTTCCCTCCATTCTTCAGTTTGATGTTCTGACTTTGGTGAAGTTGTGCATTGTGGTCATGTTCTATTACGATCGGCAATATTCTATTGATCGTGGGAAGAAATTCCTTCTGCGTATACCTGTGTCTGCCAGAATCATGAATATCTTGACATCCTGTGCACATGGTCAGGAGATTGGCAATATTGATCTATGAAATATCCATTGCAGAGTGCTAATCCATTCTGTCTTTTCTCGACCCCACCCCCTTCCCTTATCCCCCTCCCTTCCCGCTGCCCCGCCCTGATCCATGGAATGCGGCCCACACTTGTGTACACATCATTGATGGTGATTCTTGCAGCCAGGCTGGCCGCTGGACCAAGTCGCGAACATTTCGAGCGAAGGGAATGTGTGGGGAGGTGATACAGAGGTGGGATATTGGAATGACATAACACAGGAACATAGTTCTTGGAGCAGTGCCCCGGGCTGGAAAAGCAAAAAGACTCTGGTGAAGGTATTACACTCTGCTCGCTGACGGGACGTGAGACAGGGCCAGTCACTACCAGCGGCACCACTCTTCCAGTTCACTCTAGCTTTGCCGTGTGTCCACCTCCGGCTCCGGCTGTCCGTCCGTCCGTCCATCGTCCGTCCGTCCTCCCTACACCCTAGGCACAGCTCACCCTATGCCAGCAGTTAGACGCTACCGCTTGTACATGTAGTTTACTTCAGCATCTGTTTGTAGTTTTTAATTTATCATTCATAGAATACTTGAACCAACATTGCACCAAAAATAACAACAATTTACATAATGTGCCTTGTAAATAAATTTTCATAGTTTAATTAAATGTTAAAATTCTAGATATTCAAGTGGACTAAGTTTTGCGTTGGCGTTTTACTCTCACACCAGTTTGTTGGGCGAATCAGATGCCAGTTTGTTTGCCCTGTTTCCACTGGGAACACCACCAAGCTTGCAACATTGCACAATGTACTGTGTCTTACACATCAGGCTAACATGTTACCTTTACTTGTTTGCATGATCTAACACAAGTTAATGTATTTTTGTTGCCATTTAATGGCTTTTCAAGCACATTGCTAGCTTTATTTCAAAATCAAAGCAATTGAATATTTTCTCATTAACATTTCTAAATGGGTTTACAATTATCGATGTCCTGATTTCACATTTATTGATTGAATTTGACGATAATGTGTTTGCTATTTCAGCCCGGTGTCAACAAGTTCGCAATGGGCACCAACCACCCTCCTCAGATGAGAAGCAAACTACTACATCAACTCATGGATATGGGCTTCAAGGTAAATACCACATGATTGTCACCTTTAGCGATAGTGGTACACCTTATTGTACAACTACATTAGTAAATCTAACTTTCCCAAAATGTGCCAGAATAAACTGATGATTCTCGACCAATCACTCAAGTTTTGTTCCCTCGCTATGTAGGTCATTACTCATAGGACTTTCAAAGATTAAATAATTGCTTGTGAGATTGATAATAATGTTAATCCAATGCTAATTTGCCACTACTTTTTATTTCTTTGCAGAAAGAAGAGGCTCAGAATGCCCTGATTAGCAATAACATGAATGTTGAAAGTGCCCTAGGTAAGTCTTATTAAGATATCTTGCCATACATTGTCCTCATGTTTTGTATATTGGAAATTACCCTAAACTTGTACCCATGTTAAGATTGGACATTTGTTTGTACCACTTATTGCTCCTATGTTTAATACAACACACACATGCTCTAATAGGTCCTTCTGGTATTCTGGCAGCCACCATATGAGCAATAAGCCACCATATGAGCAATAACATCTGAAAAATAGTCAATTGCCACCTAGTAATTGACCAAACATTTCTTAGATCTGCATTGAGACTATTGTATTACCTATGCAGTATTATGAGTATATTATTCATAAAAGTGTTTTTTTTAGCAATCTATCAATTGCTTCCCAGTCCAGTATCATTAGTGAACTCCCATTTCTGCCTGTTTCAGTTGACCTCATGGCTATCTCTAGCACCAACAAGAAGGATACTGACATGGATGTATTTGTGTCCAATGGTGCAAAGCAGAGAATGCCCGGCAATATGATGCCAAGCGACAATACCATGTTAATTGATGACATATCAGATACTCAGTGCGAGAGCAATCCACATGTGCCTAATATTGGTGTGCAAAATACTCACTTTCCAAATGCTCAAGTACCAAATCCGACATTTATGACCATGTATGACCGGCCCAAATCTGGCCAAAGTCTGCCTCCATCTAGTCTGAATCCAAACAACCCCAGTATTACTCAACAGTCATTGCAAAATAAACTCATTCAGCATAAGCGTCAACAACAGCCCCCGAACCAGCCTATGAACTCGATGAGTCCGACCCAAGGACAGATGCCCCTCGGACAGATGCCCAACACTCAGCAGGTCATGCAGCAGCAGCAGCAGCAACAACAGCAGATGGCCCAGCAGCAAATACTGCAGCAGCTGCGAATGGCTGTGCAGTCTGGTCTCATCTCTCACCAGCTGCTGCTGAATCAGCACCTGCCTCACAATGTCCTGGTGCTGCTGCAGAGCCTCCTCCACCTACAGACCATGCTGCAGCAGCTGGTCACCAAGCAGCAGATCCTGCAGCAGAACAAGATGATGAACGTGCTGCAGCGACAACAGGTGGAGAACCTGGCCACAATGATCAACAACATCAAGCAGCAGATCCTGGCGCTGCAGAAACAGCTGTCCCAGGCTCAGACGATGCTGCTCAAGAACACAGGTGGACCCGTGGTCCAGACCGGAAGCACACCGCAGCACGTGGCAGAGAACATGGAGAGCATGATGCCCATCCAGAACGAGCTGGAGAAACTTGCCATTAATCCACCTCAACAAATGTCTCGGTTAAACCAGTGGAAGCGCCAAAGTCCAGACAAAGAAACTGCTGGTGAAACCGGGGAGAATCTTAATAAGGCAGTGGGAAGTAAACCTCTTCATCAGTCACAAAGTACCCCCAACATGGGGGGTCTCTTCTCTGATCTCAGTGGCCTCAATATCAGTGGTGATACTACTTGGTCTACACAAGTATCCACCTCCTTGTCTCAGAATTGGCCATCTACCAGTGCTAGCGGCACCACCTCTCTGGTCGACTCCATGAAGGAATCTCAGCCACTTGCCACCACATCCACAATCAGTATGACCGACGTCATCCCGGAGTTTGTTCCGGGAAAACCCTGGCAGGGTCTGTCGAAGAACATGGAGGACGACCCACATATCACCCCTGGAAGTATTTCTAAGTCTCTCAGTGTCAACGTCGTCAAAGACGACTATCTGAACAATCTGGCCACCAGCATCAAGACAAGCCCAGTAGCGTCCGACTCCAACACCACGTGGAGCCTGAAGGGCGGCCAGATGTCGTCCACCACTTCATCCAAGCCCTGGTCAGCCAACGACACAAACATGCCCGGGGACATGTGGAACATGCCAGGCAAGAACCGCCCACCTCCAGGCCTGATGCCAGGAAACGAGCCCGGACAGTGGTCTGGAGGCATCAACCGCCAGCACTCCTGGGCAGGAAGGACAGATAACTCTGCTTTCACACCAGGTAGGTGACGCCCATCTATTGGTAATAGGCTTTGCTCTATGAACTAACAGGTCCTCTTTTTTTATTTTTGGTGTATTCACATTTAAGTTAATATTGGTATCCTCAGTTCATATGTAGATTTGTAATAACATCACTTGATGGCATTGCCAGAGCTGGTATTATCTTAAACATTTTTAGTAAATTTGTGTGTAAAAACCTTTTTTATGTACCAAATTTAGTTTCCACAAGTCATAGCTGGTGAACAATCAGGACTTGTACTATGCAACATTTTAATTTAACGTATTTCATTGATGATAAAATTATTTAAGATGACACATTGTTATATTGTCATCAATCCAAAGTGATCCAAATAGTTTTGAATATGTTAATGTTTACTCTGTCAATGCCTTAAAGTTGGTTCATTAGGTGAGCTTAAATCTTTCTTCGATATTTAACACTTTATTTCCCTATGTCTGCAGCTAGTGCCTTCCTGATTGTAGGGGCAAAGTTTTCACCTTAAACATGGAAAAGCATACAATAAATACAGTGCAAGATAGCAGCACAGAACGAATACAATCATTTAGTCTACATCATGATATTATTACAAATTGTTTTGTTATCGTTTTTTGTAACTTTTGGCTTACTCAAGTTCTCGTCAATTCACACTTTTGTGTCTTCGGTCTTCAAGAAAGTATATGCTACAGTTAAACTGTATTTGCAGAGATGAACAGGACCACAACTAATTTGTGTACACTTTTACAACAAATAAACATTGTCTGGTCAAGTTGTTAAAACTTGGTGGTAATCCAGAGCATTGCACTGATATAGCAGATATAATACCATGGAACGAGAGTCATTTTCTTTGGCAAGTTTGTGCATGCGCAAAATAATCCCTGTTTTGTGCACTTTGTTTTTTGAGGCTGTAGATTTATTGTTGTCAACAAGTTGCACACAAACTAACCAGCCTTGTGTCTGGTTAAAAAAGACACACTCTGCTTTGCCAAGTGTTGCACTACCACCAGGTGGCACCTGGATGGGGTGGTCTTCTCATTGGCAGTGTTAGAGCTTCAGCAGTCCACATTGCTTGCTATACCACACTAGTATCTCTGGCACTGCTTCTCAGTAGCGGGCGTTCAAACAGGTCACTGAAAACAACTTCTGGTAAATGATTTTCTTTTAGTTGCCAGAGCTATTGAGTATGTACGCTGTAAGCAATGATTGGGGGAAAGTTGACTGGCCATGGTGATTGGACGTCTTTTCATCTTTGTCTTCCAGTGAGCACTCCCGGTTGGGATGGGCGCAGCCCCAATATCTCCACTTGGCTGATCCTCAGGAACCTCACTCCACAGGTAGTAGCAGAAGCACTTGATGTGTCAACTCCTATAGTCGTAGTTTCTTCTATCTGCAGTGTGGCAAATTAAGAATATCGTTCTCATTCATTATCAGCAATGTTAATAAAACCTCGTTTTAACGTTGGCCGAGTGAACTTAGGACAGTGCCCATCATGAAAACATTAGTTGCAGCAATGTCTTGGAAAAAGTATAACATTCAAATCTATTCTGCAAATGTCTCTCAGAATAGGTTTGAATTTTGTATGCTTTGGTCATCTTCAACCATCTCACGCTATTGCATGTTCTTGTCTCCATCCTATAATACTATTAATACCAACTGTTGGCCTGACCCTTCTGCCCGGAGATTCACTGGGGTTTTCTTTCGTCTTTCTGCTATATCTTGAGCTGCAATAGTGTGAGCTGGTTGCTGTGGTGTAATATTCTGTATACTTTGTAGTCTTAGTCTTTAACTACTGGTGTTGGAAGTGTACTTATTCATCATTGTAATCATTGTAATACTGACCAGTATACACATTAATAATGGCCCAGTCTGTCAATTACTAAATGATTATCAAATGTACGTGTGGTTGTGTATGCACACCTGACAATATAAACATGATATATACGGCAGCATGTCTGATTGCCATGCCATTCTGAGAGAGCTAGAGTGAATAGAGTTAACTTTCCATTGCATTGAAGTGTGCTGTGCTATCTGAAGTATTGTTTATGTGAATGCTGACTGTTTGGTTTCAGATTGACGGCTCGACACTGCGTACGTTGTGCCAGCAGCACGGCCCACTGCGTCTGTTCTGCTGGAACGCCAGTCACGACCAGGCCGTCGTCTGCTACGGGTCTAAGGAGGAGGCCAGCAAAGCTCAGAAAGCCCTCAACTCCTGCGTACTTGGAAACACCACCATCCTGGCAGAGTTTGTGTCCATTCAGGATGCTGCTCAATTCATGAATCAACAACAGAACCTGTCCTCATCCTCGTCCGGCCCACCTCAGTGGTCCCAGGGCCCTGCGCCCCAGTCCCACCCCCAGGGCCAGCCCACTCCCATTCGCTCCGCCCAGCCAGGGCAATTCCAGCGTAGTGAGAGTGCCACGTTGTGGAGTGCCATGCCAAGTCACAGTGGTGGTGGCGGCGGCGGCGGCGGTGGTGGCGGCAACTACCACAACGGCGGTCGCGGGACTGGCACTGGTTGTGGTGGTAGTGGTGGTGGCAGCGGTAACATGTGGAGCTCAAACCTGTGGGGAGGTGGGCCTGCCGAGGACCACAACTCAAATCCTTTCTTCAGCAATATTCTGGGAGGGGAATCCACATAAAATGCAAACCTGTTTAGTATATTTGCACCTTGAAAACTGCCTGCCCCATGCACGCTCCAACTGGGAGGTCTACACAGATTTACGTCTTATTCACTGGTTGCTGGTATAGTCCTGTTTTTATGCTAATGTTGATGACTTGTGATATGGTCAGTATTCCTGTAGCTCGCTCCCAGGACAATCAAAGCGGGTGCGGCAGGTTTCCTTGTATTGTCGTGGTTACATGGTTTCCCAGTCCTATCATGTGATTGATTGATCTCTTGTTGTATGTACGTACACACGTACGTACGCGGGTTAGCTAGCATGCTATTGCAGGGGAGTGATGAGTCGCCAATGACGCAAGTTAGTTGCTGCTTCTCTGTGTTCCATGGACCATGAAACTACTTGTGCTCCGAGACCTACTACCCTGCGGCCTACCCACCCTCCCCAGTGCTAGGCGAAACGTCCTTAGTGGTGCTCACTGCTACTTCAATTATAGCACAGAGTTTATTTTTTGTACTTCTGGTGAAGTATTGAGTCTTTCAGAATTCCCAAATTGTCTTGTCACATGGGTGTATTCCCTGAAGCATATGTGGGCACACTGAAGGAATAGGGAGGGGGGCGGGGGAGGTGGGGGGGGAAAGGGGTTCTAAGCCTTTATACAAGTTAACCTCAAGTCTTTTTATTTGTGAATGTATGAACATATTATGTTTATGTATAGGCCATTCATGACTGATGTCAAATCGAATCTTTCTTGTAATGCAGCAACAATGAGTGCAAATTTTTTCCTTAATTACACTTAATTGGTGGTGTAATTTTTTTTTCTTGTTTGAATTGGAATCTGTCAGTTGGCAGGCAAAACACTACCTGTGATACTGAAGTCGTCTCATGTGTGTCCGTTGTCAGTTGTGTGATTGAATCAGGATATAGTGCATTCTAGTGCTATTGATCACTCTTCCAAGTATGTAATCATATTGGGCATAACGAATCATCTTGGATGATCAATTGAAATAGCCATTTTATATTAATATGCCAGAGAACTGCTGTATTGTCTGTAATAGTCCTTATTCCCCCCGCCCAAACTGGGAGAAACAAAATATATATGTACAAGAAAAAAAAAATACAAAAAAAAACACAAAAAAGAAAAAAATACAAAAGAAAAAAAATAAATGTATAAAAAGCAAAAAGAAAAAGCAAAAAAAAAAACAAGAAAAAATACAAAAAGAAAAAAAATACAAAAAAAAATATAAAAAGAAAAAAGAAAAAAACCCAAATCAAAATAGATTGATATGTGCATCCTAAATCCACAAATTTAATTTAAAATTTTTAATTATTTGTCCTCGATATTGATCTGGCATTTTTGGACTTAAAAGTCCAGTACGCCCGGCAGCAGATAGAAGCAGGATGCAGTGCGGAAGGAAGAAAAAAATACATAAAAAGAAAAAAATGGGAGAAAAATGAAAAAAAAATATAAAAAAAAGAAAACTCCAAAGAAAAAAAACCCTCCAAAAATCCCAACTGTACTAAGTATATAAATGCTATATAAGCACACTGTGATTGACACTTCCAGCAGGGCACCGTGTGTTCCAAAGTGCTGCTATTACAGACAGTATGGTTCTCCATTATTATTATAATTATGTATGATGCCTCTTTGTGTTTTCCAAACTGAGTACTTACTGCATTTTTATTGTGACCAAGAAGAGATATAGATCACAATCTGCCAAAGCACAGGCATCCCAGGATTGGGCAGCTTTTATCGGTACGTGATAGGAGAATTTTTGACATGACATGTATATTGTGCTCGTAGCTTGCTTTGAATTGTATTCTGAATAAAGTCTTTATTCAAATTTTCTTGTTCTGTAATTTGTATGGGCGACTTTTTGTGCATAGCAATGCTGATGAATCTGCGACAAGAACAAAATGAAGGATGAATTTATATATTGTCCAGATGTGTCCTGGCTTTGTCAAGTCGTGAAATTACATGGTCAGCTGATGGTGCAAGAGGGAAATATCCTGCCCTTGGCCGAACTAATGAAAATAGCCGTTAAAAGAGTTTTGAAGATATGAATCCAAGGATATTTCATAGATCACAGGGGAGAACCGCATTAGGGTAACTGCAGTTGCCTGTATCCAATACCGGTAGTATAGGGGTCAAATTGAGAGATTTTGTCGATGTGATGCGAGTTTTCATTTTTAACGACTATTTTTTTATATGCCCATCTATGGAAACTGCAAGATATTTATACCACTAGGTGTTTTTTTAATTGTAGTTTTTTAAATAAGCATTTTGGAATGAGATGTTGAGCAGTGAAAATCGCTTGTGAGCACTTAGTTTCAATTGGGATGTTGGTATCTGCATGCCAACTATACACATGCAAATGTTTCTCACTCATGCTCCGTTAACGGTTACAATTGCTATTGTCGATCTTTAGTCTATTGAGGAATGTCACAGGTAGGCTACAGCAATACTATATTGCTTAATTTTACTTTAAATGTAGACATATTTGTATGTTTAATGCATTGTGAATCTACCACTTAACTTCATCTTACCATAACAGATACCCGCATCCTCATAATATTGACACTTTCAGTTACCAGCTGGAGGCGGGATGTAGCACAGTGGTAGAGTGTTGGACTTCGGAGCCAAAGGTTCCAGGTTCAATGTTCGCGAAAGTTGCCTTTCTGACGCGATATTGATAGGATGCACTGACTGTAGAGTGGCATTGCAGTTATCATCCTTGGTCTTGTCAGTACCAGCCAGTGCTCGCAGGTTTACTGCAACATTCAGCGCTACGGATGTTGCAGGTTTCCTCCTGCCCTAAACTGACAAGTCGTGATATTAGTGAAAGATTCTAGAAAGCGACTTTAAACCCAAATTAAAAAATAAATAAAAAATGAATGGGGCGGGTCCATAGCCGTTTCCGGGATACCATAGAACAGTGGACTTCATATATATTTGGAGGCGCGGAGCGATAGAAAATGAAAAGAGAAAATATAGTTGTTCTTGGGTGGAATAAGTACATGTCCTAGTAATTTAGTAAATCCTTTGAATTTCTAAAGATATTTGGCAACTTTGAAATTCTCTTATATTTCAGGGAACTATCCAGATGAAGTGGGTTTGTTGCCAGTGTCGTGTATGGCTGTTGGATCCAGTTCCAACCATGACATCTTGATTGACGGGTGAGTGACAATTTGATTGACAGATGAGTAACGTTTCGATTGGTGAATAACATTTTGATTGGGGAGTTTTTCAAAAGTGTATATATGGCCTAGATATTGTCTTCTACTAATAATAATTATGATTCCTTTAATGATTTGAAGCTTTACTTAATCACAGGTGTGGCGACGGAACTATTCTTGCCAAAGAAGACGGTTTTACTACGACAGGAAAGACGGCCATCAGTTCATACTTCCGGTCATTTCGGCTTCCGGGTTCCAGGTCTCTCGCGTTCAACTGTACATTCGCTATCTGCATGTCCAAGTGTGAAGGGGTGCGTATGTGTACAATCTCATTTTGACATTCGAGATTAATTATTTTTAGTCAAAGGGGATCACATTCAATAAAAACTGTACTGTCACGTATACTCAATAAACACTGTAAATATTGCCATGTAGCCCTACTGTCACGTATACTCAATAAACACTGTAAATATTGCCATGTAGCCCTACTGTCACGTATACTCAATAAAATAAATTACTGGCTGGAGGATTATTTTGTAGGGAAGCATTCTCCCAAACTAGACTTGAAGAATATGTTGTCATTCTTCTTCCAATGCAAGAAGTAACTGTAGCCTATAAATGTTTGGTAACTTATTCGTTGTCAAAAAAATGATAATGTATAATATTATGTCCCGAAAAACCTACTTATCCCCTTCATTACTGTTGTTAAGTATATGAATCGAATGATCACCAACAATACCAAGTCCATACATGTGTAGAAATCCAGATCTTTCTGATGTGATACCGTTGGAATACAGTTACTAGTATCTTACTTGGTCTGTAAGTACCAACCGGTGTCCGCAGCTTTACTGCAACTTACTACATTCAGCGCTGAGGATGATTCGGTTTCCTCCTGTCCTCAACTAATAAGCTGTGATATAAGTGAAATAATCTTGAAAGCAGCTCTAAAGACTACTTTTGGAGAAATCCCGGTGTACCGTGGATTCTTTTCAACAATAGACTAGCACGGTAATGGAAATATATTTTGACATTTTCTTCCAGAATTCGTGTGATCTGCAGAAAGCTAGAAGTGGCGTTACAAGTGCATCTACAGTCTATTTAGACCAGGAGTTCCGTGAGTGTACCAGTCGTGCTCGCAGGTTTACTGCAACATTCAGCTCTACGGATGTTGCGGGTTTCCTCCTGCCCTAAACTGACAAGTCGCGATATTAGTGAAAGATTCTAGAAAGCGACTTTAAGTTTAAACCCCAATTAAAAAAGAATTATGTACTAGTATATAAGAGGAGTAGGACACGTTCTCTCTCAGTAGTACTGAATCCATTAAAACTAGGAGATGCTTAGCTCCACGTCGGCCTAAATCTCGGTGTGATTCATTTGTAAGTTCAAGAAACAATAATATCTACAGGTAAATAAATAGCCTGAAGTAATCTAACTTTAATATCTCCAGTTATAACTTTAAAACAACTTTCTAGTTTCTATACCGCCTTGGTACTTAGTATTTGATGTCTAAGAGACCTGGGTATCGTTTCACAGAGCTCTCTTAGCCGCTAAGAAAACCATATCACTCTCTTTGCCAATAGCTAATACATTGCTAAGAGAGTGCTAAGAGTTAGCTCTTGAAATCAGGAGTTAATTGTTAACCCATATTTTCGTTGTTCAATTTCTTTGACAGAATTCACTGTTCGCTTACTCCAAATCTATTTAAATCTGCAGACATCCGCTCAGCATCACCTCGTCTGTCCTTTCCGCTGGACCCTGCATTCAGAAACATCAGCACGTTGACTGCGCATGCCAGAAACAACAAATTCCTGCGCCAATGGGAAGTCCTAAACACGCAACACACAGATCAGAACTTTCTGGAAGAGATACAGCGAACCCTTCTGTTGTTGACCATCATCCCATTTGGATTTCTGCTACTGATTATGATCTTGACCCTGTACGCTATATCCCGGGTAATGACCTCGCTGTCCAGTGTCCGGAAAGATCTGGACGCCCACCGGAATCAGTGTATCTTGACCCTTCCCACTAAAGTATTCGCGGACGTGTGAAAACGCTTGACTGACTGAGCATCAGACATCAATAAATTGGAAATTGGTTGGATAAATTGTGTGTCATTTATTTAATAGTCTGTGTAATGAATGACTGGCGGAATGTAGCACAGTGGTAGAATGTTGGACTTTGGAGCCAAAGGTTCCAGTTTCCAATGCCGCCCGGCATCAATGTTCGAGAAAGTTGCCTTTTTGATACGATATTGATATGATGCACTCTCTGTAGAGTGGCAATACAGTTGTCATCCTTGGTCTTGTCTGTACCAGCCGGTACTCCCAGGTTTACTGCAACATTCAGCGCTACGGATGTTGCAGGTTTCCTCTTGTCTTAGCGTACAAGTCGTGATATTAGCGAAAGAATCTAGAAAGCGACTTCAGTGTATAAACCCTAAATCAAAAACAAATAATAAAGATTGCTGCAGGACATTGCAAACGTATTGGGGACGATGCTTGGTCTGTCTACCAGCCGGTGCCCTCCGCTTTACTCGCTATCTGTCCTTCTATTACATCCCTCTTGTTGACCACTATTATTTACACTATAAAATATTGAATGTTGTTCTCATGTACTACCATTTGGTGGTTTTCGAGAATAAATTGAATTGAATTGCCACATTCAGACTACATATATTGATATATTGCGGGTTTCCTCCAGCCCTAAACTAACAAGCCGTTAACTACGCTAACTTCGTTTCTGGCATGTCTGTTTGGCCGTCTTGATTTCCAATAGTCCGTTCTTTACTTGTTTGTTTTCGTTTTTAAACTGCTAAATATAAACGTAAATCAAATAAATTCATTACACAAGTCATAATCACACATGTTCACACCTCAATTGAGGTATATAGCTACTAAATTTCTGGTATGCTTATCATTATTGAGAAACCTATTGACATCACCTTTGAAAGGTTCAGCTTTTTCTTTTTTCATTACAATTTTAATTTTTCATTGAAATTAATGGTCCTCTGATGTTTACACTAGAAGAGTGTCCTTCTGGCTATCTGAAAATTTACATTTAGTTCTACCCCTGCCGTTATTCAAGTTAAACAATCCCCAATACAATCCACAAAATCAGTTACGAAATCAGGGCCACGTTTTTAAAATTGATTTTATTGTATAACATATATAATACAAGTAAAATCATTCTGCGTTGATCATTTAAAATAACAATTCGGTTTATTTTTGTAGAAATTTTAACATGTCATTTCTGTACGCTTCACACCGTAGGAACGGTGTACGCCTGGTCATAACTCAATCGCCGGAAGTAACGACTTCTTTCGCTAAGGCGAGTTTG
>JAVCKZ010094021.1:0-11513 GCA_034780755.1 Lepetodrilus elevatus | reverse complement strand
ACACACACACACACACACACACACACACACACACACACACACACACACACACACACACACATACACACACACACATGCATATCTGGACATGATTCGACAGGACACGCCCGAAACTCAATGTACAATCTGGTTGTAGGAATGTTCATAGAACGTCAGCAATGTTGACATACTAGCAGAGCTACATATAGGCCTACTATAGTATGAGTAACCCATATATGCTCACTGAACTATGTCCAATACACGTGAGGTCAAGTACTTTGTAAGTGTTCACTGGGGTCCCATTAAATATCCTATCTAGGTAGTGTTAATCTCCTAGTCAAACACGATATCACGTGGTACCTCTACAATAGGTGTGATATCAGTGGACATCATCATTATTCGTTCATCGATCTTGTCTCGTGAAGAACTATTTATCTCGATGTAATTTAGATAAATAGTGTGTGTGTCCAATACCATGGAAATTATGCAGAAATAGTTTAAATTATATGGAGTGAAATGAACCAACTGACAAAATACAGGGAATTAACTGAAAAAAATACAGAGAAAACTGAACAATACTAAGCAATATTGACAAAACACAGGGACCACTGAATAATAGTATACTGAACAATATTGACAAAACACAGGACAAATTGAATACTATTACCATATCAAATGTCTAGTGAATCTACGGCTGCAACACGTCTACGGGTCAAATTATACATTATTTTCTCCGATTTCCAATATGTGTACAGCTTGTGCATGCATTTTACAATATGAAAGTTGTACCGACGTCTGTGACATAAAGCCAATCTTGTAAATGGAGAACTGATGCTTTTTGTCATTATTCTGTACTTGATGCCATTCTGTGATGTCAGTGCATATTAGTCATAATCAGCTCCCTGAGCTCGTTATGTGTCGGCAAGTAGAACGCTGTGGTGGCACTAATGTTAATATTGATGTGTGATGCTATACTAGGTGCATACGTGCTTAAAGGAAGTACAAGAAAATATGTTTTTATAAGTGTTTTAACTTTCGTCTAATCATTTCGAGTGTTTTGTCAATAATTATCTTGACATCACTACATAATTATGTGAGTGCCTGAGCCCGATCTTCATATCCTAAATTTTGAATTAGGTCTACTTCATAAAACAAAATATAACCACGTATAATGCTCAGTTAAAACACATTCATTTGGTTCAAAAGAAGACACACAGAGGTATGGCTTGATGTAATGCGTTACTGAAACCGATCGTGACTCGTACTTTCATTGTATACAAGTAATAAATAATACCAACAATAAACTGCTGCTACAAGAAATACATAATTCTTTGAAATATTTGAAAGTGATCGATACCAATACAAAAGTGATTCGATTCACGTACAGCAGGTGTTAGCACTGAATGGTCAAAGCCTCATTGTATTACGACACCAGGCGTTTTACCTGGTAATGTAGAGTACACGTAGTAATGTCAATGGGGTACAAGCCATGATGACGGGTTTAGGCTTACAAAGGTTGACGTCGATCAACGCGTTTACGTGATTACGGTGTCCTCGGCTGAGTAACTTACTGGGTCAAGAGAAAGCGACAACATTTCTCGCATGAACGCCCGAGTTCATTGCTGGCATTCCCAGGCTTTTTCTGAGCGATCCAGTTCACCGCATAGGCTATGATAGTACGTATTCACTTTAGATGTATGTAACGTATTATTATCTTTAAAAATAAACATTAATTTGCCCTCCACCCCAATTAAATATATTTTTGAAAATAATAAAAAGCAGCAAGAACAATACAAACAAAGCCAACCAAATAAATATATTAAACACGCACATACCATACACACCAGATGTCGTGCTACTAAATGCAATACATCAAAGAAAATATCCTTCTGCATGGAAGTACTTGCACTATATAAATCTACTTATTGTTATTAGTACGTAGTATAAAGACTATCAATATAAAGCATAATCGGCAATATCTTGAGCATACGAATGTATATTACAGTGACATTGTAAGGTGCATTCAGGGCTGGTTGTCACACGCTATAGCTCCGTGTACCGATGACCAAAGACCTCTGATGTTGAACAGATCCATAGCCTGGAGAGCAGTAGTCAATAGCTCTCCGTCAAACACCTTACTTAAGACTATATGAATCATCACTCCCCACCTACTGCACTATTCTGAATACTTTTAAATAAATAATAACAACATCAATTGATCGCACAACACAACCAACGCAGCTATGACAACCTACTCAATATCAGTTCCGTATGCACCTAAATATTTAAACTATGCAATGAGGCGAGCACAGATAGTATTGATAGGTTCACACATTAACTTACCTAGTAGTATCTTCAGAACGCATGAGTCGCCAGTAAACTCCGGGACAACGCTCTGATGGAACTCCGATATAGGAAGAACAGGTGTACGCTGTGCTGGGACCTACTACGCCCCTCACTCCTGAATACGTCACAGGGTAGACGTGTATTACCACCCACTCACTCACTACACCTCATACGACACTCTTGTCATGTAGCCACTATGACCCGCCACCGAAACCGCGCCCACTCCTACCCAAACTTGAATGAACCGTCCACAGGATAAACTTCAAGCGACAAGCTTGCTATATTAGTCTAGGTAAAAGCGTAGGTTTTCATACCGGTTGTATGACTGTAGTCAGCAAATATACTTGTACATGTACTTGTATTAAAATTGTCATGTAGTTTACGCTTCAAAGTATTTACACGAGGTCGTGGACATCTTTTTGTCACGGTCTGATAAATTCACCATCAGTTTTTTTCCTCTTCTTCAATCTAATACGATTGGGCGTGGGGTGGGGTGTGGTGAGGTGGGGAGGGTAGTGTTGGTGTCTCTGTAATAAATGCATTATGTCATTCATTTGCAATTTAGCTATGCCTCTTGATATCATTTAGAAATGTAAAAAATATATTTCCTCACGAAAGCTTCTGGTACTGCGATACGTGCATGACTATTCATTGACGTGACAACGTTTAACGGCTAGAGTATCTACTACTGAAATGTACTCAAACATTGAATGAGCGTATTAAAGTTGTGAGATCTTTTGACCCAATGATATACTGCCATACTATCAAACACAAGAGACAGTAATAACTTGAGGCCAGCCGATCTGACATTACGCCTAAATACGCAGGATAGAACAGTGTAAATATGACTTCCAGTGATTTGTGTCCTAGTTGCGAGGCTACCGCTCAATGGACTACACATATTTACAAATACCAGAATAGTTCATGCTTTTACCCAATGAAATGAAGTTTTACGTAACCTTCCCTACTATCAACCAATGAACGAGTTCAATGGAGGGCAACGCATGACAACGAGCCAAACACATACAGCTGCTACAGGTAGTGATGGATTCAATCTCGACTTATCAGAATATACTGTCCTCTTCATTATATGTGATATGAAAGTCACATCAGATAACTACTGATGACCTACAATAATACTGCGTGATAATACGGGGCTATTAAAAATACGTATTATACACACAGACTATATAGGCCTATATGCATTGCATTCAAATGAGGACTAGACAAAATGCATTTCTACTGCAGTAGTCACATCTCTATTGTTATGTAGGTACAAATGCCTTTTGTTGTTTTGGACTGTGTCAACTCTTTATTATTGATTCACCCATGAGATGTAATTGTATTCTATCTCACAGGGATCTCCCACTCCATATATGGCAATATCATCACTACCAGTGCCATTAGCCTCACCATGAAGTGATTCTGTCATATGAAAGTATCGATTTGGAATCGATAAATGACAAGTGAAAATTCCGTATTGTTCTTTATGTTCTACTTGAATGGACGCCTATCTAGCACTGTAGGGTTAATGCATCAGTTGTGTTAGCAGTATTTGCCTACAGATTGCGCAGTGTGAATATAGTTGTGACCAATAGTACGTTCTTGCATGAGTGAGATTCCATGATGTCTTCTGCCGTAATGTCTAATGTAATACTGTGGTAATGTCATCTTTCAACTTGTCTTCTAACCACTCACAGTGGTACATGTTACATGGTGCATACACAGTGGGGCTGTATCTCAGTACCACCATCTCTGGTAGTAATATCTCAGAAGTATTCCGAATGGCTGCGATAAACTATGACTTTAATAAGAAGAACGTTCTTCTAATCATGTAGCACCATTACATTGGATTCCTTGCCCATGCCAATGTAGGGTTGATCTCTAGAATCCTGTCTCTAGGTGATCTAGAAACTGAGATATTAGAGGTTGTTATTAAAAGAAACAATAGAATGGTCGCCATAATTATTATATTGACATCTACGAAAATTGCAACATTGATTTTCTCATTGGATATTCTGTTTGCAAATCACTACAAGGCTTTACTAAGGGGCGCCCGACTACTATCTCGGGTAGTACAGTCTCGTTACTATATAAAAATGTCTCGGTAGCACCAGCTCGTTACTGTTATTATTCAAATATATTGTCTCACTCTTAGTATTGAGCTACAGAACACGTTTATGAAGCGCTCCTATCTACTACGAGACCATGAGACTCTTGTAATACAGTATTTGTCTATCTGTATTGCTGATCATTATTATACATGTATATAAATACATGTGTATGCTATCTTAATGGACATACGAACTTCATAAGACGGTGCGCCGATATATTTTGGTATTATTTCAGGTAATAGTGTGTGTGTGTGTTTGTGTTTGTGTGTGTGTGCGTGCGTGTGTGTGCGTGCGTAGTCCTTGAGTTTCCCCACCTTCAACTTCAAACGCGAGAATTCCTGCGCATTACGTCATACAATTTTGATGATCACGTGATATTATACACTTGCACGTTCCAGCTTCATTTCAAAGTAGGCAAGCCTGTGAAATATCACTTGTTCAACAAGATTTTGTGACAGTCTCGTGTATGAAGTTGAACTTGAGAAATATAAAAGCCTCGTTTCTTCGGTAGTATTGAGTCATTTTACGACAACAATCCTGAGAAGATACTTTTTCTCACCGATAGATTCATGAATATTTACTGAATATTTACATGAATATGACACCAATTATATCTGTACTACATACATCAATGTGCTTCTTCGTCGTTATTATACGAATACACAACAATGTATCCTTTCACGAAGCTCTCTTATCCACTAAGAAATCATGTCGATAGCTAATACAATGTAAAGAGAGCGCCATTCTCATATGGAAAAAGAGATCTTAGTGAAAGGATGTTAAACATTCTATACACGTTCAGGTCATGTCATTATTGTCAAGAGATTGGGTATCGGAGGGTGACTATCGAACTAACAATGCTTGTGCATGTGGCTTACGTATGGTCATATCAACATGTTAATATACACTTTATTTAAAGTACATTTAGTTACTAACTGCTGTGGTTGCGATCATATTGAACCGTGTGTACTTACACTATCAAGAACATAGTGGTGCTTAAATGTCAACCATGAATAATACATGCATCTTGATTTGAGTATATGGAAAGTGCGGCCAATTTCACGTATATTGCACTGTAATATGCCTGGCGGTACGACCTGTTGGCTTGTAGAGTACATTGACTGAAAACTGACGCTAATTGAAATACACCTGAGAAATAGCAACTCGCCAACTTTCAGTTCAATTCCTAGATTGTGAGATGCACCAGTCCAATAGGTCTGGACACTGTGACGTCAGATATCTCAGATCACCAGGATCACCATGGCTATTGATAGAAATAACCTGATGCATTGCATAGATAGCGAACATAATTACGATGCGGCACGAACCAGTATTTAATATGACTGTTATAAGAACCGTTTGGACAGTGTGTGTAAGAGATGGGGTATAGTCTCCAATTGCTTGAATACTAGTAATTGGTAGTTTTCAAATGCAATAATCATCCTCCACTACAGGAAAAATACACTCTAATTATTCTACTTTCTGACCATAGGGTATCGTTTCACGAAGCTCATATACTATCTACTAGAAGACCATGAGCACTCCCATAGTGAACTGAATCATTGACTTACACACATAACTGATACATGTACAACGTGTATTTGAACTGACTCATTGACGTATACACATAACTGATACAGAGTGGTTTTTTAAACTGAATCATTGACGTACACACATAACTGATACAACGTGTCTTTGAACTGAATCATTGACGTATACACATAACTGATACAAAGTGTCTTTGAACTGAATCATGCGCAGAACAATCACAGCATTAGTGGTACACAAGGATGCAGTATTAACTCTAACATCTGACGCATTACACTTCTTAAAACACATTTAATAACATTACTTTATTCTCGTACAAGGCTTCGTGTCATGTATACATACTAGTAATAAGCAACAGGTAATCCGTCAAACCCTGCATACTGACAGGTAGGTCTTCTTAGCCATTGTAATTACGTTAAGGCGATGAACTCTATCTGTGTACTGACAGCTTGTCTGCAAATATGTACTATTGTCTTTGACCAGGACGAAGCTTTCAACGTATATTACATATTGTCTGGGGATATATGTGGAGCATGTCACTTTGAACTGAAATGCTTCCACAAGTGTAAGTCTGTGTGTTGCACGTTGTACAGCCGTGAATGCCAGGGTATGGAAAATAATAAAGCTCAGCTCTGCAAGTTTCTCCGCCAAGTGACACCCGACGCCGCCTGGGACTTATTACTGAAGGAAAGCCATCTGGTGGAAAATGATCAGATTCCCCTGATGATTAAATTTAGCCATGCTATTATATTTGGACGTTAATATTTCGGTCAGATGGCGATGGTCAAGTTTCCAGTGACGACAACGAGAATTTTCAAATGACCATATACACACTTGTTAATAATAACAACCATGTGAACATATATATTGCGCCGTATCCACGTTCGAAAACATTCTCATAGCGATACATTATCATCCAGGTCAATGGATCGTTGTGCTATCAATTCCTTCTCAACTCCCTGGGGAGTATGGAGCACAAGCTGCTGCTCAAGGCGCTTCAAGGTTAGCATTCACATATCCATCTCATACTTCCGGGTAATTCTTTGCTGGATGACCAGAAGCGTTTTTGAACTAAATTAAGCCACTTGCCTAAGGTGACACCACACGTTTTTCAGCCTGTGGTGATTCAGTGTGGGGCAGGAACGAATTCTAGATCCACTTGTTCTATTGTATATGATGATATACAGCTACTGATATACAGTTCTAAGTCAGAAACAGCTACTGTGCACTTCTATACACAACTGAGTGCTATTTTCAACGTTTGATGTTTTTCTTCCTTAATTGAAAATCATGGGAAATCATACAATGACTTTGACGGAAATGTCAGACTTTCACTACGACAAGTTTGACATATACTACGAAATATTCATTCGTTTTATCTATAATGGTCCAGCCACGCCATCAAACGTGGAATATTGTCATCGTTTAAGCTTCAATTACTATTTGCGTCTTTCCATCTAAGCAGAATGCGGACAACAGACTGGTCGTGAGTCTATTCTTGACATGGGTACGCCACACGATAACGATGTCACACAACACATCAATCATGGATGAGGGACAAGTGCACAGGAATCCATAATATATGTACATGTATATTACAGAGAATCCTGGACTACTATCTGTCCAACTATATGTATATGTTACAGATAATACTAGTATGCATACTCATGCATTGATAATCTCTGATGATTTCAGGTATTATACATATTTCCTGTGACATATATACTATGTACTAGCTATACTATATTGACTTCTAGCTGTGTACTATGAAATAATTGCCTGAACATGATATGGACATAACATTCACATGCACAGCAATTCTACAGAAAGATGAAACATGCTGTATGGTATACTAGCTTCCTAATGGCGCACATCTACCTGTTATTAGTGCTCATTATATATAATTGGCAGGTAATAAGGTCAGCACGATTCGATAGTCAATGAGCGATACTGATACATTACCCTGAAATCTGTACGCGTTCACTGGAGGATCAATGGTCGGTGGTCACAAATGTCAATGTTGAGAATGATACGACTTTAACCCGACACTTTTAACGAGTCCATATACACATGTAGATACTATACATTTTTATAGTTTCTTCCTCTGTCATAGCCGGGGGCTCTGATTATCTTCTACACAGATTGGGTGTTCCTAAACGACGCACGAATAACAAATCCGTACATTATATATATGCAAAGTATTACAAACCAAAGCCAGGACACCACAAAGCACACACTCTTCGTATTTATATTTCTACTGGTGTTAGCATATAGGATTTCCGAATCAATAATGTTGGGCATTAATACTTGATAACATTACATAAGAAAGTTTGCACAGGAATTAGATTTAAATACCACCAGCTTAAAACATTGTGTGATTTATAGAGTGAATTTCTTTAAATACTGTTTACGCAAAGCTATTCAGTTTTAAATATCACCACCCTCATCCGTCTCCATTGACTGATATATAGAGTGGATCCATTTACATTAACTGTTTAAGCTAAGCTTAATCAAATTTGAACGAAACCGGAAGGTTAGTACGTCAAGAACAGTAGCAGCTATAGCCGTATATTCAGACATGATATCTGTTTGCTCAGTACTGTTAAAAGGAAATCGCTCTCAGTATCGTATTCAATAACAACGCGATCTACATAGGTGTAGCCTTGAAGTACAGATTTGTTTCCTGAAATACGATATGACTTTCCCTGTGAGACATACGCTGTAGTAGTCATCCCTAGCCACCAACCCGAAACTCTAGCCGTGGCTGGGGAATGATCTCAGGAGGTATGATTCAGTTTCCGTAACTGTATGCCAAATGGAGATGCCATTCTCACTGCTCACATAATACACAATCAGATAGGCCTATATTGCCATGTTCTATGTGGAGATACATAAAGAAACATAACATAGTCTGCTGTCTCTGCTGAGACGATAATACGCCGGTGTGCATCATTTATGTCCTCCCTACTTGCAATGTACAAAACAACTACATTTCCTCCTGGTAGTGTAATGTATTATGCAAACCGTTCATCTCCGGTATTTCTATTCTCAACGTAAGCAAGGCATCCATGCAGCTAAGGAAGGTTTGCCACTTCATTCGGCTTTAACTGAAACATATTACGTTTGTCTACAACTTTTGGGGCCATTTGTATTTCGTGGGGTGGTGTGGAAATTAAATGGACCTCCGAGGTATATATTAATACAACATTGTCAGCGAGGGGAAGGGGGAGCTGTATAATGTATATGTTATCTGGGTCAGTGCTGGGCTAGCTATATCTTCTCAGTATTAAAGTAATAAATCTTGGGCTAGTATGACCAGTAACTAATAACTAATGTTGTTATCATGGCGAAAACTTGTTAGAGTGTGTGTGTGTATATATATGTGTGTGTGTGTGTGTGTATGTGTGTGTGTGTGTGTGTGTGTATATGTGTGTGTGTGTGTGTGTGTGTGTGTGTGTGTGTGTGTGTGTGCATTGTATATACTCTCCCGTAATGGGTATTTGCCTAATGGTAAACCGGAAGGTGTTGGTATGACAACAATAAACACCCCCCTCCACACACACACACACGCACACACACACGCACACATACGCACACATACACACACACACACACACACACACACACACACACGCACATACACCACATCGCATCTTACAATACATATTTATTGCTTGCTTGATTGACATAAGTGAGGCACAATTTCATGAATTTCTATCAGGGAATATTTATATCTACATAATCGAATCGTCTGTTTAGCATTGCTCAGTGCCCTTATACACTATAAAACTGATAAGGGGAAACAAAGCGTTATATGCCACTTTACTTGATGGCAGAACGGATTGTTACTGATCAGTGACATCCGGTAGTACAGAAATATCCCAAATAAATGAATTAAGGCATTTGATACCATGATGTTTTCCAGACATCCTCATATAACAACACACTGTACGTGATTCCTCATGGACAAGCTGTAAAAGACGACTGCTAATAACTCGCATGACTGACGGATAGGTGAACACCCAATTAGTCACCGATATAGCTCAGATAAATGGAACATAAAGCCACATTCTCAGTATATGGCTTACTACCGAGTCAATTAGCTGTTCACACGAGTGCATAGCATGCGGATAAAAAGTACATGTGGATCAATGTTCAAACACTAAAGGTACAACGTAAAACCAACGGTACTGAATTATTATAAATATTTAATACATTATTGAATAACTTAATGTCCTAATTAACAGGTATTGCTATTGCATACATATTGCAAAGTTCACCGATAATCAGAAACATGTTTTATTCAAGCCCTACTTAATTACAGGAACTCTGGTATATTACATTTACCTGAGGCCGGAAATTGATAATTAATTCGCATAGGTTAATGTATGCAGCAATGCAGTAAAAATACACAAACGATTAATTACCTACAATTGATTAAATTTCACTTATACTTCTATAACAGAACTAGCTCTAATTTAATTCAGCTATTCGAAAAATCCAGATTATTTGATTACTTTTCTATTAAAATCTACCACGTTTACTCATCACAAAGGGATCAGATTGTTCCCAACACTAGGGTAATTCATTGAGATGCATAATTAATCGCAGCACGACGTGATATACGCAGTGATCTACTACCGCAGCATTTCTATAATCAGTGGATATGCTTTGGTCCTTTCCTCTAGAGGCTCCAGACAAACACTGGCAATTCCAATACCTCTATGGGCCAGCAGGACATCATTATGACGGTGTCCAGGGTCTGCAGCTCTGTGATAGCATGACTGCTCTTGGGCGGCATCATGGTCGACCAATAGGGTGACGACAGTCATCATTTCCTATGCACATTCTAAAGGCACAGATTGTTTTTACGAAGATACATTAGTTGAAGTTCGTCGACTGAAAACCCTCTTACATAAATGCATGAAAAAACGGCTCTTGTACGGTGACAGGAACTACACTCGTATAGTAGCAATACTGAACTTTATTAATATTAATTATTAATTTGTGACTGTTGAAATTCAAGTAACATTGCAAGTAAATTCTATCGTTCTTGGATCGATTTTGCAATTCAACCATCTCAAACTAAAGTGGTTTTGAACAGAGGACACTTAGCATTATTTCATTTGTCGTCTCTGGAGTGTGTTCTAATGCTATTTGGATGTGTTTCTTATTAATGGTCGTGCGAACGCTCTACGACGCGCTGTAAAATTGGTATGACGTTAAAACGATGTGAAAGTGAACATTCGCTGCATGCGCGTACCAATCCGCCTGGCGAGGGCATTACATACATTACAAAACATCCAGGAATCGGCTAATGATACAATTAGTGCAATTGACATCTGATAACAGTATTGTATAGCGTATTCACAGTGGATAAACTGACATTACTGATATTAGTAGGAATTTACAACACACACATCACACACACACACGCATGCACATATATACACACACACATACACACGCACACACACACACACACACACACACACACACACACACACACACACACACACACACACA
>JAVCKZ010094010.1:0-11513 GCA_034780755.1 Lepetodrilus elevatus | reverse complement strand
GCCCTATGACCCACGATATACGGTAAACAGTAATCTAAATCCAATTTCCTTGTTTGTTTTCATTGCTCATTACATGAATTATCTAGGTCTGTATTTCGCGTGGGTTAAATGTTCGCGCAATAATGTTTTGCGCGAACAATAAACCCACGCGAAATATAATGCTTTTACAGTATCTCACTGGTTCTCTGTGTTACTGTTAGCTAGAAGCTAATCAGACATCTTTCGCAGAAATCCGCCAGTTTATTTGTCCATGGGTCAATTTGATTCCACTGGATGTGGCTAAGACCATGGGCTTGTTTTCCGCTGAAATCACAATTGTCTATTGCTATGCCTGGTTAGTACCTAATTTCATGCCATTTTCCAATATTAATGTCAAATGACTTCCATTATTTGATGCAATGTACTCACAAATTAATATACCTTTTCACATTCCACAATCGGCTAGTTATGCTGTCAACTAGCTTGTACTTTGTCGCTTTCCTAGGTGCAGCAAAATGGTTAGAACAGACTAAACTGGTTTTAATATTTCTCATGTAAAAGCTAACAGATCATACTTGTGATTATTACAGTGAGATACACTGCAAGAGGCGATGACAGTAATGCACATGAAGAAATGAAGAAGATAGAACATCACATAGAGAACATGGTAGAATTCCTACAGACAAAGATCCAGGCAGTTCAAGATTCAGATAAGGATGTTACCAAAGTCCTCCACAAAACAATCAAGAAGATTAGGAAGAAACTGGCAAAACTTTCATGAAAGTAACCGTGAAATATACTGAGAGATTAAATATCAGTATTAATATTATCAGTATTAGTATTGCTACAAATGAAGTGTTATCAGTCACGTCACATTTATGGCTGTCTGGGAAATGAATTATATTTTGTTATTTGTCGTGTTGTGAGCTTACAAACTTTCCATTTGTATTTCCTGCTCAACACATCACCCTTTTAATACGCATTTCATCAGCTTCATCTGTTGCTATTTATTGAATATTTTACGGAGACATGTTTGTTGATGTTTCGTTTTATTTTATTGTATTTTATTACACATGTGAATCATGTACACACACAAAAAAACGTTCAGTGACCGATTCATTTCATAATTTGTCATTAAAAAGTTTTGAGAAAAAACATCTCCATTTCACTTTTCCATTTAACAAGGACTGTGGTCAGAGAATACAATAGATTATTGATATATTTGAATATGTCGTCGATAAGCCAGAAAGTGGTGGTTATTGTTAATTATACAATATTGATCAGTACGCTAATGTATCTTTCAGAACGAAGATCATTAGTCACAATTGCATGGTGCTACAATACATTTATTCCAATCAATAAGATATATTAAACAGGTTTTCTTTCCATGAAATAAGATGGGGGCCTATTCTAAAAGATTCTTGCGATCTTGGCTTAAGAATTTGTGTAACATTTTCATAGCCCTACTATACGAATCTTTAAGATTGTCATATGATCATAACAATGTTTTGAGAATAGGCCCCCAGATGAATATCACATTCAATCCAGTCCTTTGGCATCATTCTGGAATGAGGAAGTCGAAGGTTCACACCAGTTCATGAACTTGCTTTTGCCATCTAGAACACACGAACAACACAGCTAAGCAACATGTGCAGCTCATTACTGTTCTCTGTGATATTACCATGAACAAGTTCCCGCCAGGATGTGAATACGAAGTCTGTTGACAGGAGCAAAATAATTTATTTCATTGAGGTACAGTTCTTCACTGAATACTTAGCGTAGATACATGTATGTAACAATGTATATTGACGTGTATTGTCTTCCTTCGAAATTTGATATGTGGAAAGTGCTTTTCTACAATACAGTATATTGTCACAATGGTACACTACTGCTGATACTATAGCCTCCGCCCTACTGTTCTATAGGACATCTACAGTTGCCTATGTCAGGGAGGAGGCTAATACCATACATATATATCCAATATATATATATAGTATAACATATATGTACATATTTGTAATGAAAAAGTGAATCATTGCTGACAAAAACGACCAACGTTCAATAAAAATGTTAATATAGCTATGATTATAAAACATAATTCACTGTACATGATATATGCTTTTAAGTAGAAACCCAGGTGTGCCAGAATTGAACAATCCTCAGTGTTAGTTCAAATCTAAAACAAAGTATGTAACAATAGTTAATGAAGAGTCTTGAACAAAGTTTGTAACAATAATATGAATAACAGAGGTAAACTTGAGTAATCAAGGATGCACATACACATGCATACACACATGCAAACACGTGGGAAGTTCTGGGAAATATTGGGAGATTAGATAGTGGTTTACATGAAATTGTAAGTAAATTTATTTTTTAAATTGCATTACAACTTCCAATTACAAGATGTTTGTAAATTTCTCACTCGCAGAAACCAACTTAATCACAAATATGAAAGATGAGATCCATTTTATGTCATTTTAATATATTATAGGACATTGTATAGTCACGTATATAACATATTGGGGCGTATCATTAATATTCACATCATTTGTATTGTTTCATGTTTTTATGAAAGTTATTACAAGAATATTTATTAGTACATATCTAGAGTTAGACCATACCTCGCAAAATGTTCCAAGTTAAAAATGAATTCATTCTTCAGATCGCAGTGGGAATATTTCACCCATAGTTTCCACACTAATCCGCTATTCCCATAGAGAAAATCTATCAGTTCTCAGTCATGCTGGGCAACATTTGTCATCTTTTTGATTGGACGAGACCTCGATGATGGAATGACCAGGCTGTAATTTCTTGAAGTTCTCGTATTTTCTAAGAACCCTTAGCGCTCTCGTATACATGGCAATCTGGCACTTACAAGTACGTTATGGTCTTATTATGAGAAACAATAACTCTCATGACTCCTGTATGAAATGGCATAACCATAACTCCAAACTTAGCAAGACTACACCATTGCTTAAGAATGGAGTAATGATTACCTTAAGAGTTATGCCATATCGCACAGTTTGAGTAACCAGAGTGGCAAGCCCGGTCAAATAGAAATATATTACAAGAACTGATAGAAACCGTCTCTGTGGGAACGATCATAGGAAAGTCAAGGTAATCTGCCTTTAATGTTGCAGAATAGAAACATTAATTTATAAACACTACAAGCATAGTACACAGTGGCACTAGAACATTCATACCATCACTAAGATTCAGGACTTTCCAACCAACACGATTTTAAAACACTCAAGAAAAAAGTAGTCCTGGTCCCAAGATGACAAAACTTGTGGAGTACAATGTGCTCAAGCTCAAAATTGATGATGTTTTATGAACAAACATGAGTTTAGCATGAAATCGTACTCAGAAAAGTTTCGTAATCTCTGGGCCAGGTTTGCTACAAGAAATGAAGATTGATTTACATCCAAATAATTACAAATATCACAGCACTAGACATATAGCTGTTCAACAGCTAATCAAATATGCAGATTTCAGTACAGTGATGGTCACATGACCAGCCACACGCGAACAGCCCTGATGGGTTTGTAGGTCACTTGGCACTTAAATTAGTCACAGCAAAAGTAGTGGCATCAATCTCCCCGACCATAGATCAACATAGCAAGAACATAAGAGTGTATGCGTTACACAAACAGTTAGTGTTACAAATTGCAACCTGCTATATCTGCCAGGCTGGAATTCAAATTAGAGTCCATTGCCAAATAGATGTCAATTGGGGAGGTGGGAAAGACACAAACACAAACACACCCCGCAACAAGTTGAGCTGCCAGTTTCTTATCGCCCCGATATTGGTAGGAGCTTGCCAGGTGAGGAGATTCTGCAGACAAGCAGACCATGACAAGTGCGGGTCTTTCAGACTAAGTGAGCTAATACAAAGTAAAACTACATTTACACAATTTCCTTGCCATATAGCAGACTGACAGTTACCATGGTTACAATACTAGCTCCAGTAGTCATACAGTATGCAATTAAAATTATACTGCGAGAAGACGCATTCCCGTTATTTATTTTACTTAAATTATAAATGAACTATGACTATGAGTGCACCTAAATTTTCGTCAATTGTCGCACATCATAGACAACATTTCAAAATGAGCTATGGTACGAGTAACTTTTATATTTTAAATTTGACCCGGAGATTACCAAAATAAATGTTCAAGTAGGACTTCATGCTCAATTCAGGTTTTTCCTCAAATTCTAATGTCAAATTTGAATTGAGCAGGAAATTGTACTTTTGATGTAACAACAATCATACTGAAATCGTCAACACAAATTATCTTCTCACAAAACAATGATGTGATGAAATGTATGGATGTTTTTCAATTTACATAGACAATCGAGAGAATAACATCTCACGATTCACTGGTCGATACAGGACTATGTGGTGCTAAAAGGAATCAAACGTGTATCGTAATTTGTAATCGTATGCACGAGCATTCTCGCAGACTTTTTGTTGTCATCACAGATATACAGTAAATCATTGATGACAAAATCTCAAGAATGATATACAGTGAACAATGCATATGTACACAATGTCCCGTCACAGGCTTGGGTTTTCAGATGGCCTACGTAGACAGGGAGGAGCCTATGTAGACAGGGAGGAGCCTACATAGACAGGGAGGTGCCTATGTAGACAGGGAGGAGCCTACATAGACAGGGAGGAGCCAACTTAGACAGGGAGGAGCCCACTAGCAGGTCAACATGTGGAGGTGTGGTTACTGGACTGACCCAATGCCCAGGTACACATCTTGACCCCGGAGAGCTGGAAGGCTCTCATTTCTTACATTAACCCTCTCCATGATGAGGGTAACCTGAGATGCCCCAAAGATGTCTAATCCAGCAGCGAGATGGTTAAATGATAAAATTGTTCATAATAAACACTAAAAACAAACAATTGGAAAGATTAAGAGTAATTGTACGTTAACATGAGAGAATGAAGTGACAAACTTTTGGAGTTAAAATTTCAGCTAGACATTGCTAATTTCTCAAAGAAATGTTTAGTAATATGTGGGCTCCTGTTGTAAGTCAATACATAAGCCAATCAATTTGACAATAGTGTCTAACATTGTAAACATCTTAAACACATTAAACAATTGAACACATTTCTTGCTACTTCTTGGTTTGGCAAGCATATTGTAATGATCAAACAGCTTTTCACAAGATTTTCCTGAAGACACTTTGTTTTCACATTCTGTATTTTGTCCGGTGCTGACATCCTATGTATTCTATGTCAGAATATTTCTCGGCTCCGAAACCACCATCTCAAGTGGGCGTTATCTACTCTGATAAATAAACATCTTAGCACCAGGTACGGTACAGTCGCGAACTCCTCCAGGATGCCGAATCGGTTGATTGCACACAGGTACGTCCCAAGGCAGACGTATATCCACATACCGACTGTATATTTCTCAATGTCTTCTAACATACATTCCCTAGCTCATACAGTCTTGAGGGTCATAATCAACAGTGATGGAGTCGACATATAAGTGTGCGTACCTACGTAGAACATTCTTACAGCTATTTGCAAGTCATGACTAATGTGCTGATAATGATCAATCGATGCCAACGACAAGAGGTTGGAACCAAAGTCTTGAGACTACCTTGGATACTGAAAAATTCTTCATCTGTATCCTTGACAACCAGTTCCTGTCGGTCCGTGATCACGGTGATGTTCGGTCAAATTATGCATCTTTTGTCTTCCGTCGAATAAATGTCTTGCAAGATATTCATTGTCATTGCACGTGCCGTCTGACCAGGTTAGTTTTTGCCGAGTTCCTGCGCAACTACAAGGTGTTCGGCCGACATTGGAATGACGGTGATACCCGATGACAAGGTGATGGAATCGGTTGCCCCGGCAACAGCAGCGGACACTTCGGATGATGTGATGGTTGGAACGCTTGCCGAGGCTCCGGACTCGACCAGGTTAACTGAGAGAGACACAGACATACACGATAATATGCTACGTACATAGTCTATGTCTTAATATTTTACTTTAGAGACATATTTTACAATATTACTTGGTCTGTCAATTCAAACAATATATATATATTTTTAAATAAGATTACTGTGCTCATATTAAGGTTTGTCATTTAACCCTCACCATGCTGAAGGCAACCGGAGATGCCATATGGATGCTATGAAGAGTAGTGCTTGTGCCTAATTCAGCAGGGAGAGAGTTAAAGCAAAGAGGAAACCTGCAATGCATGTAGTTCTCTTAGGTAATCACTGTAGTAAAACCGAAATTGATGGTACTGACAAACCAAGGATGATAAATAAACGGTAATGTCATATAAAGCAGATATTACACCCAGTAGCTGCGGCCGATGACCACGCATATACCTACTTACTTGTGGCTAAGGCTATATGTCCTTGTGACTTCTGCTGTAGTGTGATGGGGCAGTCTTTGTGTGCTAGAAGCAGGGTCTTTAGCTGTGCCACTTCTCCCCGCAACAAACTCACTTCACTCTGTAACAGTCCGTGCAGTCAACTTCAAACCCACAGTTCAAACCAGTAGTGCAAAGTCTTGTAGCAAAGCAGTGACTGAGCACTGGTCCCGAGATCACACAACTTTTCAAGTACGAATTTATGTTCAAGCTCAAATTTAAGACGAGGATTTGTAAACAAAGCCATGATTTTGTACTCAAAAGTTTCGCAATCATACTAAGAAAGTTTCACAAAATAGTTTCGCAATCGTACTAAGAAAGTTTCATAATCTCTGGGTCTGAACGCAGCCCAGTCCAGTGTGCCTACTATAAATATACACAAGGTATGCCAGCTGAGGGTACATGACACCTACCTGTAACCTGGAGTTAGTGTTGGACAGATCGTCGGCTTTCTTCTCCAGATTGTTGATCCAGCCTTTCCTCTTCTGTCTACATCTTGCTGCTGCTGCCCTGTAACCATGACAACAGACATGCATCAATAGCTACAGTCACAATCAACACGATCTAACACCCAAACAAAAAAACTAAATGTTTAATAATAAACCTTTTTTTTAATAACTTAATTGCCAAAGTTTTCTCATATAGGATGCTTGTCCCGACATACTTGACCACTGTATCCATGAAACTACAAAATCCTAAAACGTAACTAATCCATGAAAAGGACTACTATTAATAATACTAAGGAGCATAAGACCATACAATGACATACCGATTTCTTTCTAAAAATTTGCGCCTCCTATCATCGGTATCTTCATCACCTCTTCTGCGTTTGCTGTGAACAAAGGGAGAGAACTATTTATATCGGGGGAGACAACTTATGGATATTACCTAACAAATGAATACAAATCTATAGTGCAGAAAAAAACCCAGCAAAAACTGCTTTTCGAATATTCATTACGACGGTGCAACAAGTGGATTCATCAACAAACAATCATCAGTCATAGCTTGAGTATGGGTAAAAGCTTTTAAGTATACGTTTGTTGTCAGTTACTGTTGGTAATTGTATTTGCTTGGTAGGTGTGTGCATTAAATTAATAAGGTATACACATGTATGCTTACGGCTAATTTGTGTTCAAGCTGCAAACTATTTGTACATGACGTTACAAAGTTTGAGACACCAACTGGTATATAGTAACCTTCACAAGAAATCAAAGGACATGTCATACTGACATTAGATAGCATACTGTACTAATAATAATTATAAATTTTAAAGCTGTTTTTATAGCCGTTATACCTGCAGGCAAATAATCAAATATTTTCCCAAAATAAGAATGAACAATCAAAATAAAAAGAATGAAGCGAAAGACAAACGTTAAGAGATGCTTTGTTCTCGTAAAATGATGTCATTTGTCCTACCCTGACTCAGGATACCCAGATTCAGAAAACTCCGAGTCCATGAACTCCAGGTTGTCTGGTGATTGGATGGGCGAGTCGAGTGGCGACGTAGAGACAGACTCTGGTAACATGATGGTTGGTGAAGGGATCGTTGACGTAGGTCCATGTGATATCGGCTCGGACTTTATCACAGCCATAGGAGGGTTGTTCTGCTGTAGTGTTTGCTTCAAGCGCTGAAAGAAATGGGACAGAAAAAATAAATGCAAGAGAAGTTTATTAAACTAATGTCCTACTACATCTAAATGGAAGGACGGTAGTTATTTGGGCCTCATTCCTTTCAACTGTGCGAAGCGTTCTCAGACAGACAGGTGACATCACTCCAGTACGATGTACAGAGTGAAAGAAACAACTCCGTCTCGCACAAGCAAGATGGCGGCAAAGAGTTGATTTAGATGAGGTGACGTCACTATACTTTTCCTGTGCGGTCTGCTCCCCAGCGAGTACAGACAACATAGCGTGCAAGTAAACACCACAGTGTGCGAGACGTTCCCTTGACTAAATTGTCTGTCTGGAGTACTCTGAACACTCTGCACAGCTGAAAGGAACAGGGCCTTATACAAATAAATGATAAGCAGAAGTAGCTTCTTTTAATCGCTTTTAGATAGGTAAATCTTCGTCCATTTCAGATCGTTGTTATGGACTGGCTATCCAGACCAAGTGTGTTATGGTATTATTTTGACAATGAGTTTCCTGATTGGCTAATATATTTCACAAAAGGTCAATGGGACAAGCATTTAGACCATGCTTCATCAGATGTATGAGTTGGAGAATAACAGAACCCAAGCAAGATTTACTTCAACGAAGCAATGTACTGTATACATATTATAATCACAAAATTAACGCCTCCCTAATTTAATGCGACCGCTAGATTTTAGACATAAATGCGACACCAATAAAATGCGAACGGCCATGTCTCCATTCATATTTGTTCACCAGTCTTACCTTTAACGCGCAGCAATTAAATGCGACAATACGGCAGTCGCATTTTTTGCATTAATATTCTGCTCGCGTTAATTTCATGATTTACAGTATATATGGTCCAACTGGCCATAACTGAGGTATAAATTGGCAAAATATTTTTGAGCGGCATGTCTTCCCACCTGTTTGAGTGCCATGGATGACGTGGGTGTGGTGGTTGGTATGGTGGTGATGGGCGACACCGGCGTGGTTGCCTTCTGCTGCAGGATGGGCTGCTGACCCATGGGTCCGATGGTGGCAGGGATGTTGACGGGGACGGTCTGCCCCGATGGTAGCTGGAGGAAGACCTGCATGGTGTACATCGGCTGGCTGGAGCCTGCTGTCGTTGTGGGTGCCGCGAGTACAGGGGTGTGGAGAACTGGGGCAGGGACTATGGGGGTGGGGACAATGTGGGTGGGGACTACAGGACTTGGCTGTACCACTGCAACATTTGACCTGCAACGTATACATGATATCCAACATTAGAACTTGACACACCCCTCCCCTAGATAAATGTATTGCCTTATCCTGCTGAATTAATCTCCCTGCTCCTTAGAGCATCTGGGGTTGCCTCCAGTAGTGAGAAGGTTAAATGAATTAATGACTTAGTGCTTTACATCGTAGCAGGAGAATTTCACCTATATACGACAACTAAATAAAGGACATAAATTTCGCACAACAGACAATACTTACATTTTTTTTTACATTTGGGTTTAGTATTGCTTTCTAGATTCTTTCACTTACATGGTAACTGGTGGTGATGACATCATCTCTACAATAGAGTTCGTCACAACTGGTTTCACTGGCAGCACGGTGGTATTGGCCAGACCGGGTATACATGGCGCCACCCTGGTGGGGACAGCTGCCTCGGACGTGGCCAATGGCTGCGGAGCTACATGTTTGACCAGCTCTCGACGGCCGGACAAGTCCAGAGCCTCCGTCTCCTCGATGGCGATGACACCGCTGTCTTTGTCCGGCTCCTCCTTGATGCACAGAGGGTGTGCCAGCCCCTTGGACGCCTCGATGACCGAGTCCAGACGGGAGGGGTCGGGAGGGACTGGAGTGTTGAGGTCATTGGAGTGTGGGCCTGGCAGTGGCACTCCCTGGATAAACAAGGAATGATGATGTGTAGTGTACGTTATTATTGTATTTCTTTGAATTTGGGTTTAGAGCTGCTTTCAAGGTTTTTTAACTTATATTACGGCTTGTCAGATTAGGGCAGGAGGAAACCCCAAATGTTGCACAGTAAACCTGTAGTAGTATACCAATACAATATAACATTAACATTAATTTTCATTCTCAGGTGTGCACTATGCTAAGCCATTTTGTACACCATCCAGCTTGCAAACTTCGACATATTAATTCGGAAACAATTTTTAATATTTTTTATTTCATCATCCATAATAACCAATAACTTCCGCTATAATTTTGGAAACTCATTGTAGCTGTTGGAAATTGAATAGAGAATTCTGTGAGAAGATATTTCTAAATCTGAATTACCTCTGGGAGATCAGCTGCTTTCTTAAATGCTTCTTCAAACGGGTTTTTACTCAGCTCTTGGAATAACCCTATCTCTTCACAATTCTTCAGAAACTTGGTGGGAGTTGGTGTTTGATCTGAAAACAGGAAGATTGAAAAATTAAAAGATGTGGCACAAATTATTTTTACCTATACCGGGTATTTAAAACTAATGTCCTTGGGACAGGTTTGAACAAAGGCAGAAAATATTCCATACAGTAGTGAGTGAGTGATTATGGAGTTTAACGTCACTTTTCACCCATTTGCAACGAATTCCGTACAGTAGATCTACTGATAAATGTCCATTTCAAAACATAAATAAATAAATAACAAGTTAGTTATTATCTATATCACTACAGGCATGGCAACAGACAATTGTTATTTCAGCGGAAAACAAGACCAGTTGAGCTACTGACCAAGGAAGGGGTGGCCCAGAGATGCGGAGATCCCCCCACCCCCCAGGTTGAGGGCCAGAGACATCTCATGTTTCCTGATGTGAACATTCAGGTGATCCTCAGTCGAAAACCGCTGAAATACAAATATGACATGAAATTATTATTCTAACACTAACAGGGAGATCACTAATTAAATAGTATCCACATTAAGAAATCATTAAAAGATATTAAGTTCAATGTTAAGTGACTGTGAAGACTTCCATATATACTCACCATTCCACAGCCCATAGCAGAGCAAGCAAACGGCTTGTCATCACACATGCCCGCGTCTTCCCTCTGTTGTACTGGACGCTCCCACCGCTGAGGACACAACACATGGAACATCATAATACATTATAGTTTGGCATGAAATGCATTGACCCCCATATTTTGTAGATTATCTCGGTAAATACTTCATGGAATGAAAAGTAAAAATACTCCATTTTCTAATTTCATTCTAACCTAACCCAAAAATATTGCACAGGTAATAAAAAATATGTTTATATAACGATCACCAAATATTTTGATTAAGTATTATTTTATGCAGAGGGGCTACATTCAAAAGAAGAAATAGGTAAAAAGGCTTGATTTGCACGTGCTGATGCTCTTCTTCACATACCTGCACGTGCAAATTCAGCCTATTTGTCTGTTCATTCTTTCGAACGTCGACCCTCTGCATAAAATAATACTTAAGTCAAAATATTTGGTGATCGTTAAATAAACAGATTTTTTATTACTGGTGCAATATTTTTAATTTTTTAATTTTGGT
>JAVCKZ010093999.1:0-11513 GCA_034780755.1 Lepetodrilus elevatus | reverse complement strand
TTAATTTGGTTGTCCCTAATTATATGAACACTGATCATTTAAAATGTTCCTATTTTCCTAATAATTCAAACACCTACAAATTTAATTATTTTCTCCTGTTCGCTTTATTAGAGTACAGTATATAGATGTACTTAATTTTTATTATTAGTAGTATTTGTGTATACAATTACCATAGCAAATTTAAAATAACATTCATGAAATCATACTCATGGACAGATATGTAATGAGACCTTTCTCGGACTTGAAATAACATTGAATTAAAATATATTTTATTTATTCATCATCAGTTTGTGTTGTATCCCTGTGACCAAAAAACACTAAAATAGATCCATTTTCCAAGATGAAGATGGAACATTTTCAGTATCTCGTAGTGAGCCTCTATTCTGCGCTCAGTCATATGACATTTTCTTCACATGTACTGGTACCTCGTGCAATAGGGATTGCAAGTAGACACAATATCCGGTGACATAAACTGGTCAAAATTCTAAATGCGCAAAAATCCACTGTCATGTCACAAACAATCCACTGTCATGTCACAAACAAACGTCACGATTCAGACGTATTTTACCGGTCAGCAGAAATAAGATTAGACTAGACTTGCACTCGCTATGGCTGACCGCCGCGTGGACACGCTGGAGCATATGCAGTTAATGAGAGCTTCTCACTGTTTCAAGAAACTAGATATCATTGGAGTCGAGTTTTCTCGTAGCCTGCATGGTTCAGGTGGTAGATTGTAGGATTCACAATCAGAAATAGTGAGTTCGAGTTCGATCCCGACAAATGTCAAGATATCTTATGATGTGGAAGTGATGTTTGGTTGAAAAGTATAACTCCTTCTGGCATGTAAACAGTTTGTCAGCAATAGTTGATGTTAAAGCCATATTATACATGAAGTATAATACCTCCATGGAATTCATTCCTGTCAACGTAGCAGGGTTACAGGTTCCCATTCCCCTGATCCATTTCTCCTAATGTTAAAGATATCATACGAGCTAGTAGAAATTACATGTTTTGTTATTTACCGGTATAGCATTGTTCGTGCAAGCATGTTTTCAAGTTAAGTTCTAACAATGCAATAGTATCAACAACATGAGATGCAGTTTATCATTACAAGTTTATTCATTGATTACAATACCAGTATTCGTTGTAAAAGGTCAATTAGTTTTATTATTATGGAATCAAAGATATCGAGGTACAATAAAACATATCATAATCACTTCATTCAATGATTTAACATATCATCACAAATACAAAAATTATTGTCGGATCAGCCAAAAAATAAATATATTTTAAATATATCCTTTATATAAATGATCCATTTTAAAACAAACCTAAAAGCTACATATTTCATATATCGCCATGGAAGTGGAGAATAAATGGAAAGATCGCGGATGGAAATATATTTTTCCAATAAAAACAGATCAAACATTGCAAAAACATTGGAACGTGACATGACCAAGTCACATAAAAATACATGAATGTACAACATATTTTTTTAATCATGGTTATCATGGTTACAATCATTGTTGTCGTCAAGTATCGGTGAAAGATTCCCGCTATGACGTCAAACACTAATTCACTTACAATCACTGTCTCTCAATGCTTAGGTAAGTCAATATACAGTATAGCATTAGTAAACTGCATGCTATATTATATAGTGTATAACTTGTCATCCTTAAAATCCTCTTCCAAATAAAAGATTTCTACACAAATGTCATGATATACACTTCGTCTCCCATTTTGTCATTTATTGTCGTATCATCCTGTTAAAATGAATGTTCAGGACATGACTAAACTTATACATCCATAGTAGTATGAAAAACACCATCAGCAACAGTCAAATACCTACGACCTACGACCTAACAAAATACAAAGAAAGTATTGTAGATCGTACATAAATAAGTAGTGAAAGTAATATCAAAACAAAAACATTTTGGCATCCCATTGGAATAAAAGCAAAACAAAACATGAAGAAAATTATATAAAATATCAGAGATATGATTGTCGAATGAAAATTATTTGTGCAGACAGTGAGATTTTGCCTCCATTTTGCATTGTTTTAATTGTTTACAGTCAAGACTTTTGCAAACAATGCATTTTCTACAGAACTATTCTGAGGTAGAATATTCATCAATGGATTTTGACAATATAAATGGCATTGGCTGACATTCAATTTTCACTTTCAATTTTTTTTCAATTATTAGTGGTATATTTATTGGTTTTGAATGTTTGCATTGAATATATTTATTTGATCATGGGCAAATGACAATATTATGTTTTATTATCATAATACTTGTGGCTGCTCCCTCCTCCAGATAAACATATGTATACACAACAAACTGAACACGGACATGAAACCTGGCATCTTACAAACATGAAACCTGGACACCACTCTGCTCTGCACAAATAATTAACGTAACTTGTCACAGAGACATACACAGGGTAGACTGAACTTTGACCTTTGTGTATGGCTTTATACACGCAACTAGTGTTCGAAATTACCGCTGGAAATTTACTGGCCCAAATAATGATACAAATAACAAAGGTTTACCAAAAACATGAATTTCTACTGGCCCTTAGGATAGCTTTGGCATTGGGAGAAATGGCCAGGCCAGCGGTACTCTCGAACACTGCACACAACACATTTTCATGCAGGAAAAGTAGTTTTACTAAAACAATGAAAGATAATGTACAATAATAACAAGACCTACTTTTCAAGAGTAAAACATGTATTATGTTCATGAAATATTGCTTCATATCATTTTAACCCTCTGCAAGCTGGAAGCAACCATATATCTCCTTTTATGAATATGATTAATTCAGCAACAACAGGGTTAATGCATCCTCATGAATATACATATATACAAATGCATGTATATATAGTCTATTTACAGGGCTCAATTTAGCGACTAATTTGGGAGCCATGGCGACCTAAATTTGCATTTGGCTACCAATATTTCACTTATTTTAAGTTTCTGGCTGTGCAGGAGGCAATAGGCTCCTTGGAAAAAATTGTAACTTTAGGTTTTTACCTGGCCCGAGGTTGCAAAACATTTTGAATGCGACTTCTTGCTCAAGCTAAAACTTTGCATAGAGATGTGTGAATAAAACCTTTTTAGTTGAGCATGAAATGAAATTGGTATCTCAAAAATGTTTTGTAATATCAGCTGGTTTTGATTATGGCATTTATGGCACTCTTCAATATATATTATGTACAGGTCGATGTAAAACTTTCCAGGAATGACAACTCTTAATCTAAGACACTGTTATCATTCAATATTCTCATGACCATATCATTTGAGGTGCGTTCAGGCTGCACCACACTTCACTACTTTTCTACAAAGTACTGGCTGGCTGAACAATAGAGGACAACCTCCATCAAAACCTAGGGGCATGCAATTTGCCGAGTGCGCCAGCGGTGTAGCTGAAAAATATGGCACACGTTCATGCACACGTTGGTAATTTGGCACCATTTGATAGGGTGTCCATTTATATATCTAAAATGCACTTACTTTTAATTTTTTAACGTATGGAAACGACAGATTGGACTCAAGAAGACGATGTGGTATCAACTGAGCATTGATCAGTTTGTTGATACCACGTCGACTTCTGGAGTCCAATCCGTCTTTATCCTACGTTAAAAGTTTAGAAGTAAATGCATTTTAGATAGATTAATGGACACTATCAAACGATACCAACTTGTGTGCGAATGCATGCCATATTTTTCAGCTACACAGCTTGTGAACCGCACGCCCCTTGGTTTTGATGGAGGCTACCCTCTAACGTCAAGACAGCCTCAAGCTGTACTATAACGGTAAGAGCTTCTTGGACTAGCTGAACAAGTTCGTAGGAAAACAGCACATGTGTTGAGTCTATTTGCTTCATGCTTTGGGTTTTCCTAAATAAACTACAGGGTCCAAACTCATTGTGAAAAGTAGTACTACATATATACTGGCTAAACGCCTTCCGTAAATCTACATATTACTACATGTATGTAGTGAAAAGTAGCTATAGGCTCTGAGAATATGAAACATTTTTGAGTATGATTTCGATGCTCAGTTTTGTTCACCCCATGTGCAAGAAATCGATATTTCTGCTAAACTCTTGCTGGAAATTTTTAGGCGCGTCTGCATAAAGGGAGATTATCCGAGATTTGAGTGATTTGTTCTAGAAGTTGTTGGGTCCCCATGTCACACACTCGTATGTGTCGCGCAGTAATTTCTCCAGCTCAATTGTGTGTTCTGCATCTCTCGTCTCCACTACACACTTCACCTGGGAAATGGACAAAGATAAGTGTAGGTAAAATAACAACGGGAGTGACAGTGTCACCTGGCAAGAAGGAGAACTCTGGAAGTAACGTAACAGTGTTACCTCCCTTATTGTAGGATTAGTCTTAGGATTAGAAAAATAGGATAATTATGCATATAATAATAATAATTGCATTTATATTGCACATTATTCAAATTCAAATTATTTGTACACATAATAAACTAGGATGAAAGTGGACATTTCATATATGTACTGTACGGTCAGCAGGCAATTTAGATATTCAAACAATTGTAGCACCTGATTTATTATTATTATTATTTTAAACAATAAAATGTAGTTTTAAAATTAAACATTTATATATAAATTATGATGACTATTAACACATTCAATATGGTTACTTCTGAACTGACTGTCACGTTAATTCAATATAACCTGTCCGGTTTTATTCTTCCGTAATATTTGTCGATTTTGCTGGAATTACCTGAACGGAGAAGACGTCACTCTTCAGCCATGCCCTCTCATGAAATATATCCTTAATACTGAAACAAGATTAACAGCATGATTCTATATGTGTGAAAATGTAAGCGGGATCATGATGTAGCAAAAAATGGAAACTGTGTAAAATTCATCATTTATTTTATACAATTAATTTTATGAAGTTTCCATTTTTGTTGCCTGTATTATGTATATCGTAACTTTTGTTACATAATCTGATATGTTATTTGCAAAAAACATGGTAACAGTTTTATACATTTCATTATTTAAATAACACATCAATAGCATATATTAAAATCATAGCAAAATTGCATCATAGCGTTATATATTTGTATCCAAAGGAACAAAAAATATGTTAACTATTTATTTGGATATTAATTTTTCACTTTTTTCATCGTATTATTGAAAGACGCCAAATAAAATATATTCTCGTAAAATAATTATATTCTGATTTCCATGACATTCACGTGATTGACAATGGTGTTTTTATGTTCACGTACCTGACTCCAATGTCGGCGATGAGACGCGTCAGCTCTGCAATGCCGCCCGGTCTGTCCGATACCGTGACAACAAATCTGACCATTCTGCCGTCTGAAGCCAAACCCCTCTCAATGACGCGGCCCAGAGCGGTGGTGTCAATATTTCCACCACACAGCAACACCACCACACTGAATAGACAGAATATGTAGATAAATATATAGAATATGTAGATAAATATGTAGAATATGTAGATAAATATATAGAATATATAGATCTACATAAATAGGTAGGATAAATAAGTAGAATATGTATATAAATAGGTAGACTATGGTATGTAAATAAATAGAAAGAAGGAAGAACATGTAGATAACTAATTAAATATTTTAGTAATCCAAATTACATAAAAAATACATAGATCCACTATTACTGTACTTCTGTTCAACATCATTCATTAGATTATACCCGGTCATTTTCAACTCATCATTACTTTTGATTCATTAAATATTTTACGACCAAGTCAAATTAAATCCCAAATGCCTACTTTTTGCCTTGGAGTTCTGGTAGGAGGCCTTCAATAATGGCCGCCAGTCCTGTAGCCCCGGCCCCCTCCACGACGGCCTTCTCCAGCTCTATCAGACGCAGGATCGCCAGCGCAATGTTCTCCTCCCTACATATGGAATTACACCGTTAACTACAGCAGCATTGTACAGGTCTTCAATAAATGTCATAGAAGTCAGTCGTCGCCTATGGGTGAGATATTCCCGCCGCGACGTTAAACATTAATTCAATCAATCAATCATCAAAGTCATAGAAGTCACTATTTGCAACACTCACACCAACATTGGTACATTATCAGAAGTAAGGATTGGCAATAGCGAATGGAAGTATCGTAGGGGTCATTTCCTGTGACAGGTATCCGGTGACACATAATCGGAGATATAACATGAGATACTTGCCAATCAAAGTTATGCTTAATTAGTATCAATACAGCATGGTTTGAACATGGAGCAATATACATTGATACCTACATTGCACTACATACACCACAACAATATCTGTACACCATACATCGTCAACATTATAGCACAGTTGTTAGTGAGGCTTTCAATGGTTGCCATGAAGGACGTCTATATCGTGACATTTCATGTGACGTCAGAATGAGAAATCGTCAGCTGTGAAGGTAGGGGAGATAATCCTGCGGTCGCTGCGTAGCACAGATGTTTGATCAATTTATGTCACCGGATTTTGAATCTCGTGTGAACTATCAGAGCCTATAGTATTTTCGAACAATTCAATAAAAGATCATTGCTGGCATTGTATATTATTTGTGACATTAACATTGTGTAAGTTAATTCTGGCCAAATAATTCATATTTAAAATAGAAATTTTTCAGGAATGTCAATTCGAGGTGCCATGAAGGTAGTAAATCACAAGACCAAATTTCCGAGGAATCATTTCCTAATATCTGCCCTAAACTGGATTCTTGCGATATCGTCTTAAAAAGCAATTCCTAAAATACAAACGCAATTAAACTAGAAATGTCTTCATTCGGACAAGAAAATCTTAAACCTTTATTTTAACCTTTTTTGATAACTATATTAAAGAAAATTAGTATTACCGGGGATATACAAGATAAATCAATCAAATAGTTTCATTATTTCATGAAGGATTTCTTACTTGACTGTAACCATCTTGTCAATGAGAGGTTGTGCAGTCACAAAAGCATTGACTCCAACCTCTGGTACAGCCAAACCTACAAACAACAACTTACAGTGTATTTCTTCTCTTGTCTACAATCAAATCATACAAGCCATTTTCAACCGAAATTTAAAACAAATCATTAGAACACCATGTCCAAAGTAATAATCCAATCAAATCTTGCACGGAACAATCGTTTGGATGGCAGAAAGCGGTTTGGGTGGCAGGGAACAATCTGATGACGTGAGCAATGGCGGAAAATACCATTGTCTTGCCACCCACGGTGCTGTGTGACGTCACATGCAAGGTCTCAATATTTAACATGTTTAACTTACACTAAAGTTACAGTGAATGTCAAGATGTTAAAGTTCTAGATATGGTCCATCACTGGACGATGTACTCTTACCATCAGCCAGTGTAGACGACACCTTGGTGTAGACAGGTTTACCCGCAGACAGCGCCGCGGAGAAACTGGCGCACCTCACCGACTCCACACCCTGCAACCAGAGTCATCAGTAGGTTAATACAGTCTGGGCTCTGTACTGGATATAGTAGACCTTGTGAGTTTATCAAGACCAGACACACACAGCATTATATAATACTTCCGATCATTGAAATTAACACTAGCCCAGGCCATTTCTCCCAATGCTAAAGGTATCCTAAGGACTAGTAGAAATTAATAACATTTGTTAATTATATCACTATTCAGGCTAGAAAGTTTTAAAGTTAGTTTGATTACTGATTTAGAAGCCAGCTAACACAACTGTAAACAGATTTCCTTATGAAACTCTCAATCCAACATGAATCATAAAATCTTCATTCCCATTGGGGATCTGTTCATGCAAGATATGGTAACTTTTGTAACAGTATCTTGCCTACTTTCCCTGCATTTTTGTTCTACATTAACCCTCTACCTGCTAGGTCAATCACAATCTGCACCAAAGGTCACCTGTGGTCACCTCCAGTATGAAGAGGGTCTTCAACAAACTATTAACACCTAGGTACATGTGCACCTACTATGATCACTAATTCCTGGGAACATGTGCACCTACCATGACCTCCATTAACCTTATCCATGCTGAATAAAGTCAAAGTGTTCTATTTCTGCATGTGATCGGGCAAGTTAACTCGCCTTCAGCAGGAAGAGGTTAATTACTAAGTACATGCCCACCTACCATGACCTCAACTAAATCCTCAGTACATGTGCACCTACTATGACCTCAACTAAATCCTAAGTACATGTGCACCTACTATGACCTCCACTAATTCCTCAGTACATGTGCACCTTCTGACCTCCAATAAATCCTCAGTACATGTGCACCTACTATGACCTCCACTAATTCTTCAGTACATGTGCACCTTCTGACCTCCAATAAATCCTCAGTACACGTGCACCTACTATGACCTCAACTAATTCCTCAGTACACGTGCACCTATGACCTCCACTAATTCCTCAGTACATGTGCACCTACTATGATCTCCACTAATTCCTCAGTACATGTGCACCTATGACCTCCACTAATTCCTCAGTACACGTGCACCTATGACCTCCACTAATTCCTCAGTACATGTGCACCTACTATGACCTCCACTAATTCCTCAGTACATGTGCACCTATGACCTCCACTAATTCCTCAGTACATGTGCACCTTCTATGACCTCCAATAAATCCTCAGTACACGTGCACCTATATGACCTCCACTAATTCCTCAGTACATGTGCACCTACTATGATCTCCACTTTGGGCTTCAGACTCTTGATGGCGAGCGCCGCCCCCGCGATGAGACCGCCTCCCCCCACGGGGATGACACAGGCGTCGATCTCGGGGACCTGCTCCACAATCTCCAGCCCCACGGTGCCCTGGCCAGCCAGGATGTGTGGGTGGTCGTAACTGAAGACCAGGGTGAGGCATTACATCAGTCCATCAAGGTATCATAATTACGCTAATAATTTGAACACTCTAAATAGTTCAAACACCTAAATTAATTGCCAAAAATCATTTATTTTTTACCCTAAAAATACGACCATGACCAATCTTTTTTCAAATCCTAATTTCTAATAACATTTTTGTCTTATACTTTGTTTTATTTATTGAATCCTTCATTTATTTACCATTTCATTTACAACTATATACCGGTATTGTATTTTAATTTGGTTGTCCCTAATTATATGAACACTGATCATTTAAAATGTTCCTATTTTCCTAATAATTCGAACACCTATAAATTTAATTATTTTGTCCTGGTCGAATTAGTAGAGTAATTAAGGGTAATGTCTTATAATGATATCAATAACACCACAGTTATGGTCAAAGTGGAAGATCATGTATAACGTGGATGTATTTTCACTACCAGGGTACCCATGATGGGACTGGGTGAACTGATACAGCTGTCAGATGTCAATTCCAAACTCTACCAACATATTTTCAATTCCTGTTGTTCAAATGCAATTGAGACTTGATGCTGGAGAGGTTTAGCTTTGGTTTGATGAGACTATTAAAAATGTGAAGATTACTTGTGAATCAATGTCTACAAGTCCATCAAGTAAAGCAAATGCAATGACACTTACCCATTAATATAAATCATGCCTTTCTTCTTCCCAATCCTCATAGCAATCAGCTTAGACTGAAACACAGAGCAGTATAAGAATGAAGCAGCTACATAGATTCCCAATACAAAGTGGATACAAAGGGAGTACTACAAAATACACAATAGGTTCAAATACAGAATTGGGACAAAGCTTTCACAGATATACAGTGGCCCAGATAAGGTCTGTATACGCGTAATTTACACAGTAAAAACTGAGAGTACCAGTATCACAATATTTGAAAATATTCCCTGAATCAAAATCAGGGAGTACCATACTCCCAGGTCGCACTTTTTATCTAGAGCTCTGGATATAAAATTGTTACCGATACATGTAAATACAACATTGGTATAAATATGAAAGTGGTACAAAGTGAGTGTAAAGTTGGTACAAATTAAATAATATCACAGTTGATAGACCTGGATAATGGACAAACGAATTTTGATCTGAGACTAATTGTGCTTGATGTATCCACCCACAAGTTATTATTTAGTGATGTACTTGATCCCCAACACTCGATAGTTACAACAATAATCATAAACTTTAGCCAATTAGGGTATTTGTATGATCATAAGTGTTTGGTCATTGGCTAATTTCATCACTCTAGGTAAAAACATGTATTTGCACGTGCAGTCATACACTATTTTGAGGAGACTTGTCGTACGGAATAGAACATGTTCCTATTCAAGGCGATCTCTTTTTCGTCGTAGCAACACATGGGAGACAAGCGATTTTTCACTATACACTAGACAACAAATATCGCAGCAACATTGTTGCGGCGATAACAGTTGCCTAGTCTATAATGGCCTTTAGACTTTTGCAATACGTAACGCAACATGTTGATATGTATTTGAACAGCCAGCATTTCCCGCAGACATAGTTAAATAATGCAATTGTCATCATCCGACAATTACACGATTAGATGCAAGGTTTAGACAAACTGGTTTCACCCGGGATCGACCTAGACCTGACGTGCAAGGCGTTAAAACGCCAACCCAAAACCGTCATAAACGGCTGCTTCCTTTGCGTGACCGGTTCCGAAAATCAATGTACACAGCTCCAGAAGCCCTTGGTAGACGAGGACCAATAGCTTCCACTACGTTGCGACGTCGACTACGAGCCACAGGCTTACGGACAAGAAGACCTTTGATTGGACCAATTGTAATGCAAAGGCACCATCAGCAGCGAATCCACAGCAATATCAGCATTTTTTATTACTGGTGCAATATTTTTTAATTTTGGTTAGATCAAATGAAATTAGAAAATGGATTGTTTTTGTTGTTCATTCCATGAAGTATTTACCGAAATAATCTACGAAATAGGGGGGTCAATGCATTTCATGCCAAACTATAGTATTTTCACTGATACAAACAAGTGTCATGTATCCCGCTGACGGCCGTCAACGCGTCTGGCGACGTCGCGCGTGTAGCGTTATACAGATTGATGTGTTTGGAAACTAACAGAAGGGGAGGAATGGCTTGGTGAGGTTTTAGGTACCATCGACTCCCCTGTATATTTGGAGAGAACATGTTAATTATTGCTGTGAATTTCAGAGACATCATTATACAACAGATCCCCCATATTCGTGCACATCCAGTAGGCCAGATTTTGCAACAAGGTTAATGCTCAACTGCACCCTGCAAGAGTATCCAATTATTACTTGCAAAATAGTCATTTGAACATCAAAGAATTTCCTGCAATGTTACCCGAAATTCCATCCATTCAGCATGTGTAGGACGATATTGAGAGGTGATTGTGCATATATGAAACTGTGCAGGAGTTAGAAGACTATTTGGTGCGAAAATGGAACATATTTCTACAAATAGTATACCAAAACCATGCTTTCTCTATCAGCAGACAATGCACAGCCGTTCATATCTTCGCAATGTATATCCACGCCTGTATACGACACACACACACACACACACACACACACACACACACACACACACACACACACACACACACACACACACTCTCACACA
>JAVCKZ010093988.1:0-11515 GCA_034780755.1 Lepetodrilus elevatus | reverse complement strand
TCCGAACAATGACCCGCGAGAATGAGACTTCTGAAGATAAAACATTCCGAACAATGACCCGCGAGAATGAGACTTCTGAAGATAAAACATTCCGAACAATGACCCGCGAGAATGAGACTTCTGAAGATAAAACATTCCGAACAATGACCCGCGAGAATGAGACTTCTTTACAGTTGATCTCGCGCCGAACCGTTGATCATAATTATATACATTTGTAACATTAACTGTGTGTTGTGCGGGGGGGAAAAAATCAATGAAAGTGTTGACTGCGTTATACTATTAATATGTTTGCCGGGCAGCAGTGTTTTCGTTATCACTCAGGAAGTTAATTGTACAAGATCTGATTGCATACTCGGATCAGCCAATGAAAACTTGGCATCAGAAGCCATAAAAGATTTGTATTACTACGCTCTGCATATAGAATCTGAAGCGTTTAGCTACTTGCATACCAGGAGCCTGTATTCTTGAAACTTCATAAGTCCTAAGAAGTTCGGAATTTGCCTAACTGTGTTTCTGCTAACGTTAATTTTTTAAAGAGAGCTTTTCTCACTAAGAAGTTTCGAGAATATGGGCCCTGGGACCTATTATATTATGTGGCGGGTATCTGTTCGTTGATGAATAAATAAATATACTGTTTTATTTTACAGAACACGACAATCGGTGGGGAGGGCCTAGGTATCGAGGAAGAGGTTATAAGAAGCAGTCTTACAGAAATAGTGTGTATTTCCATTCATGCTTTCAATACATAATTCTAAAAAATTTAGCCAGCTATGCTGTCAATTTGTAAACTTCTAACTTTAAATGTTTTTGTTTTTTAACATGTATTTTCATTGCGGTTTAGACCCCCTTTCAAGATTATTTCACTTATGTTTGTAATTGTCTGATAATCTTCCTATTAACAAAATTTAATTTTAGCGAACTCGTCAACATACATTAATGCTGGAGGCAACTGGATATTAATTATCGTATTCATTTTGTTCAAAGGTCGCGGTTACGATCGTGGAAGGGGGCGCGGTGGACAGTCATATTACAATCCGAGGTCGCGGTTGACAGACACAGATGGCGACATTGATATGGACAACGCGGGTGGAAGCAAATCTCGATTGTAGGTCAACTACCGTAGTTGTTTTACAAAATACTACAGTAGACCCTCGCATATAACAGACTCATTGGGACCGGCTATTTCTGTCCATTATATGCAACGTCCGTTATACACATATGCCGCAATTAGCGTTAGACAGGATCAGGACTTCAGATTCAGTCTGTTATATGCGAGGCCGGTATATGCGAGGTCTACTGTAGTTGTTTTACCAATGATCATCGCATACGGATGACATTATATTCCTGTAGTGACGTAAAACAATAAATATTTGTTTTACCAATAAATATTTTTAATTTCGTCATTGCTGTGATTTAAAACAATAATTCACTTAAGACTCCATAAACATTTATTACAAATACTCAATTCATAATTTGTACATTACTGAGCATGATCTAAAGTTAAAAGCGATGAATTAGGCATGTTTTGTACATCGGGGGGGAGGGGGACATTTCGTCATATTTATTTTTACGTGTTGTAATGTTGCAGCACACCGTATGGTCGGGGTCGAGGAAGGCGGCATGTTGACAGTAAGTATAATAATAATAATAGTCATAATAATAATACTGTAGTCATAATAATAATAGTCATAATTTTTTGATTGAAGTAATGTTTAACGTCGCGGCGGGAATATCTCACCCATAGGCGACGACAATAGTCATAATAATAGTGGTAATAATAATGTGTACATTATTATCATCAAATCCATCCTTGAAATAAATACTCAATAGTGCTAAATGTAATACTTCCCAGGGTATTGTTTCTCGAAACTCTCATCCACTATTTTAAACTATGACACTTGCAATGGAGAGCTTTGATGTAATATTTCAATTAATGTGGGATATTATTTTCAATTGTAAAAACTTTTTCTTTCGAAGCGAAGAAATTGTAATTTTTGGTTTTTATTTTCCAGGAGATAGCGCCACTATGCAGAGACTTGGCCTCAACATTTCCTCAGACAATCGGTGGACAAAAGTCACTGTAAGGATCCATTTTACATTGCCAGTTGTATTTCCCTCACTTTCCTTTTCTAAATGAATTTTAACTTGAGAACTGTACAGGTCCACTGTAGTGGCATGTGCCAGGATCAAAATTAACACTAGCCTGCTAGAACGGGCCAATTGCTTTATCGTCGCAAATGGGTGAAAGATTCCCGCAGCGACGTTAAACTCCATATTCACTCACTCACTCACTAGAACGGGCCATTTCTGCCAATGCTAAATTGTTATCTTTCTCTTCAGATTCCACATGGAAGAAAGTGTGAAAAAGATTTCGTCCTGAAATCAATCAACGATCAACTCACAGTACCATTTGAACCTATCTATGTAAGTTCTCGTTTATTTTTTATCTTATCCATAATGTGCAATTGTTTTAAATATGTGAACAGTTGATAATAATCATAATAACAGTAATAGTTTTATTTCTTTTTCTGAAACTTGACAAAGGGGGGGCTGACCCTCCGTTGCTAAATGTATCTCTTTGTTCCACAGATATTGTAAGATTCAAATAATCAATTTTAATTACCATCTTTCTTTGGCGATAATTTTGCAGCCAAATACCGTAATCAATTTTAATTACCATTTTTTTTGCGCGATAATTTCGCAGCCAAATAATCAATTTTAATTACCTTTTTGGGGGGGGGGGCGATAATTTCTAGCTTACTTCCTGTTTTATGACAACAGCCATTATCCACTGTAAGACAATGGAACGGCCTGGGAACTAGTTATCATCACACAAACAACAATTAAAAATCAATATTTTGGCTGCTTGATCGATACCTTGATATCTGTGGAATTTGTTTTTCATGAGTTTTTGAATTTACAGTTCCATTACGAAGGGAAAAATGTCATTTTCTACGTGAAAGACCACGACGTCGGCATTCAGATACGGACATTGTCAAATAGAATGACAATGCCAAATGGATATAAGGTTTGTTTAATTATTTTTTACATCCCGATCCAAAGAAAAGTGTCTTTGTGTTTTTGTTTAATAGCAGTCGTTTTTAATCATAAAAAATAACAACAGGAAATCACTAATTGCAGATCAGTCGGTTGTTTGAAAACATTGATGTTAGAGATGTTGAAGCATTAATGTTTTTGTTCATAACTTTTTCACTAGTCAAGCAGTACATATGCATGCAAGTCATGACATTAGTGAAATATTCTAGAAAGTGACTTTAAACCCCAAATCAACCAACCATAACTTTTTCTTTGGATAGTGAGTAAATTATAAAGAAGTAAGCATGATTTCATTCATAAAATAAATATGATCTACACACATATCTGTTCAAAAATCAATTATTTATTTTAGTTAATAATATTTTGTTAATTTGCAGATGATCTTGCACACGTCACTCAGTAAGCCGCCTGTTATACCTATGGATGAAACTGCCGTAGCAAAGCTGCAGGTAAGAGCACCTTATAGTGGCACACTGAGACCACACAGGGAAGTTAAGCACAGTCGGTCTTGGATAGTGCGTCGATGGGTGACCTAGAACCTGAGAGTATCTAGAAATCGTGCCTATTTTTCATGCTTTTCTTTGTTTTAGAAGGGATAAATTGTTTATCCATCAACTATTAAATATTCCGTGAAATAAACCAATAAATCAATCACTCACTTACCGATGTAACTGTTAGTGAGTGAGTAAATTATTGCGGGAATATTGAAACTGTTAGTAGTAAGCATTATAAAAATAAAAGATTATTAAATAAAAAAATAAAATATTTGTTTTCTTGTTTTTGATATTCTTCAAGAAATACATATTTATCCTGAAATTATTTTGGTTTCAGACAAGAATGAGCGACCGCTACGAGCCTTCCTCGCGATCCCTCGACCTGAGTTCCATGTACTCTGATGAAGGTATTGTTTGCTCACTCTTACGGCTAGTTCTGAACATGCACCCAGTTCACACATCAGTGAAAGAATCTTGAAAGCGGTTCTAAACACCAAATTAATAATAGAGTACAAATTTTAATAGAAAAACTCACCACGGAAAGGAAAAGCAACTCTATCATCATGAATGAGTGAGTGAAAGATTTGCGAAATAATACAATGAATCACTCTTGCTGTACCCAAGATAGGGATATGTATATTCACTGCACCAAGGGAAATAAGTGCAGATTTGTTGATGAAATATTTTAGACAGAGAAAATGTCAACACTGTTCATTGTGCTTTCTAATTATTGATTCTATTCAAACCTTTTAAAAAGAACATGCACACTCTCTTTAGTAACATAGTCTTTAGTTAACATCAGTGGTTATAGTTGTCTTTAGTTAACTAACATCAGTGGTTATAGTTGTCTTTAGTTAACATCAGTGGTTATAGTTGTCTTTAGTTAACTAACATCAGTGGTTATAGTTGTCTTTAGTTGACATCAGTGATTATAGTTGTCTACCATTGTTTCCTTTCAGTCCTAAGAGCGGCTGGTATGTTCCTGGCTCTGAACAGAAGCAATGTCATGACAAATGTCAGCAAAGTGGTGAAAGAAAATATTCCTGAGGTGAGACATTTACACGTGAACCACACACACACAGTAAACATGCTGGTATAGCTTTCTCCTTCCTTCTGTCTGTTTTCTTATATCTCTTTATCTTCCTCCTCCCCCCCCCACCCCCCCATATCCCTCTGTCCCTCCCCCTATTGTTGCAAATGGGTAAAAGATTCCCACAGTGTTCCAACTACATAATCACTCCCACCCTTTCTCCTTACCTCCTTCCGTCTCCCTCCCATTTCCTCCTTTCCTCTCCCTCCCATTTCCTCCTTTCCTCTCTCCCTTGTACCCTCTCCTTCCCTCCCTCCTTCACTCCCTCCCTCCCTCCTTCGCTCCTCCTTCCCTCCCTCCTCTCTTTCCCTCCCTCCTCTCCTTCCCTCCATCCTCTCCTTCCCTCTCCATGTCTGTCTATCCCATTGCGTTATTATTTTTATGACGCAGTAGGAACTTTTTGTTATGACTACTCTCGCCGTGATATCTGTAACATTGACTGTAACATTTTCAGCTAACTTCCCTGAATCTGAGCAACAATCGCCTGCTGTCCTTGACACATTTGTCTGACCTCGTGTCGGCAGCTCCCGGGATTAAAGCTCTCGACCTGGGAAAGAATCAGGTTTGTATTTATATTTATGTAGTGTCTCATCTCCAGCTTATAGCTGCGCTGGCTTATTTATTGGTTAATTTTGATTTCAGTAATTTGGACTAATCACACATACATAATACATATTCAAGCCAAAGCTTGGCCAAAAGGAAATCTCGATTCTAAATTCAAAGAAAATAAGGATGGTTGGTAGAACGTTTGAACTTTGTAGTTCAAATACTAGATTCTAGAAAGTGACCCCAATTCAAAGAAAAAAAATATATTCAAAGAAATAAGGGAAAAAAAATCGATACATTACAAATTTGTCGTGTATGTCTCGCAGCTACGAAGTATCGAAGAGCTTGACAAGATCAAAGGCTGGAAGTTGGAGGAGCTCATTCTGGACGGCAACGACCTCTGCCGCGGCTACAAGGACAACAGCCATTACATTAGGTAACGTATCGTGGCTTTGTGGACATAGCCAGATCAGCTTGGTGTGCGTAGCCAGATGGGGTTCCCAACTTCATTGTGCAGCGGAGGCACCAAGCCACGTGCGTCAGTTGGCCGTGTACGGAGCTCGTGGGCGTGGTACATCGGGCGATTTGATTGGCCGAGAGCTTGGTTGGTATCGTAGGTGCACGCATAACTGGGCGGGGGAAATATGTGGAATGATTGGTATGAAAATGGTGGAGAACAAATAATAAAAAATAAGGGTATGTCTTGAGTGAAATTTTGACCGACCAAATTGTTTAATTTCTAAAAATTAACCACGAACCGTGATGTAAGTAAAATAATCTTGAAAGCGGTTTTAAACACCCAATTGTAAACAAAATATTACTTTCAATAAAATCAGGTGGTAGCATGGTGGTAGATCGTCAGACTTCAGAGCCACTATTCCTGAGTTCGAATGTCCATCAAGAACAGGGTATCGGGTGTTGCAGGTTACTTCCTGCTGTAAATTTTAGACAAGTTGTGATACGAAAGAAATAATCTTAATAGCAACTCCAATTCAGACATAAATCTGTTTCAACAATGTCTAAATACGGTTCCTCTGACAAGTAACAGTGACACTAATGGATGTTGCATAGTGTGCAAGATGTTGGATGATAATGAATTCAAACAAATTGGGACCAATATTTCCCAATAGCTATTCTAAATTGACCATAATACGTACAAATTCAACCATAGTGCCAAGAATGACGTCCAATTCATACCTGAAGGTTTCAACATGTGTACACGGAAAACAAAACCTACAGCGTAAAACAAACGCAACCAGCTGCGAATGATGCATCATAATTTCTGAATGTCAAACTGAAAAGTTTGACGGATGTTTCTTGAATTACGATGGTGAAATTCTGAGAGAGCGAACATATCCGAGTGGAGCAAGTAGTGAGTGACGTGATATTTTCCCAACGACGGGTAAGATCTCTCAGAAGGGGAGGCAACCTAAGACAGGGAAAGTCTGCACTTGCGAAAGACAACTCGTGAAAAAACGCTGGTTTGGGGAACGGTGATCAAGCAATGATCAAACGTCATGTTTACTGACGGATTTAGAACTGGTATGATCAACACGCATTTACATTTTTTAACAGTCCTATTGAGAACTGCTATTAATTATTATTTTCATTTTTTTTCTCACTTATCTGCGAATGTATGATCAACACTTTTTTCATTGGTCATTTGAGAACTGTAATGATTTTACTGGCCGATTTAGAGTTGATATGATCAACACACTGTTACATTTTTTAACAGTCCAATTGAGAACTGTTATCGACGATTTTAGTTTTATTATCCAGTTGAGAATTTATGATCCAACTATTTTTTATCACTGGCCAGTCAAGACCATCATCACACATTTTCCTAATTTAAAGAGAATTTTTATGATCAACTTTTTTTTTACTCATCTACAGCTTGAGGACTGTTATGATCAAACAATTTGTTTAATGACTCACAGAGCTGTATGGTTGGCTTCAGTGGGTCAGAAAGGTACCTGAGAGTATCCAGTATGAAAGTCTGAAAAAGAGGATGACAGTCCGTTTATTCTGTTAATACATTATACCTGTAATAAGGCAGATGTGCGTAATTTTGTTCAGCATTAAATTAACTTTCTCCATGCTGAAGGCAACTGGACATTCCGTAAATAGCAAGGTTTGCCTAATCCAGCCGGGAGAGGGTTAACGTGTACCCGGTAGGTCATGAAAGTTTTGTGAAAATTCTAATCGATCAAATTTTTAAATAACATGTGAACTGTGATTGTTGTCGTTGTTGTTGTGAAACCACATTTATAGAAAAATACAGAAATGTACATATTATCATCTCAAGTTGCCTGATGTTCTAGTTGAGTGCAACTGGTATTTTTGCACTTTCTGAACAGAATCTGAACTGAATATTCTTTAACAAAAAGAATATGAAATATCCTGAAATGTGAAAGTTGGCCTTTAGGTATAGTGAACTGAGACGTCATTTCTTGAGACATTTTATTGGATTTGACGTATTGCACATTTCTGGAATTTGGTGCAGTTTTATTTGAAGTCCATTATAAATAACAATTTGGCCTGCATCAAAATTGTCTTAATTTTATTATACTGTTGGAGATTATCTGTATGAATATCAAATTTAGAAAACCACATTCCAATACATTCTAAATAGATGTGGTTATTTTGAAACATTATATTACCCACTGATTGCTTAGTACAATGACGAGTGTTTTTATAAAACTGATACTGTAAATCAGTAAATTGCTTGTTGAATATCTGTTCAGAAAAGTGGCTATGTGACCATATATTTTTTTAATATGGCAGGTACTTGTAATAAAATCAACTTTATATAAATTAACTTGTATCAATTTTACAATACACAATAAAGCTTTAATGATCCATTGTTCTCAAAAATGATGTGACAGTTCATTTAACTCTCTCCATGCTAAAGGCAGCCAGAGATGCTCTAAAGAGCAGTGCCTGTGCTTAATCCATCAGGGAGAGGGTTAAAAGAAAGAGTGTTTGTAGTTATCAACCAACATCTGCTCTAGACACTGGCGTTCATTCAATTTGAGGTGTCACTGTTTTAATGTTAAGGTCAGTCCGAACTAAAATATTACGTCCACCCCTACAAATACCATGTTATATAGCTGTCGACATCAGTCGTTGCAAATGGGTGAAAGATTCCTGCAGTGACGTTAATCTCCATAATCACTCACTCACTGTCAATACCAAGAAATAATGGGTGAAAGATACTCACTGCAATGTTAAGGAATAAATGACTTGTGCACTAGCTCACCGAGAAACAAAATAGTATTGACTAAATATTTCCATGTCAGTAATATTCAAGGTCTTTTAGATTAATGAAAATGAATTTTGAAGTATACCAGTAATTCTACATCAACATTTTAGCTGTAATGTTTTATGAGTTTTTACCATGAATTAAAAATAATGACCTTTAATTGATTGAAAATAATGATTTATTTTTTTCCTCCTGTGAAGTGTATTTTCAGTATTAATGTGAGTTGCAATGTGAAATGTTCCAGTGCTGTCAGAAAACGCTTCCCCAAAGTCCTGAAGCTGGTAAGTCTCAATCAGTAATAATAATAATAACATACATTGTTGAAGTCGTACTATATTATCCCAGCAATTAAAACAACAAAAATATTAATTATGTTCATGAAACACTACAATTTTTTTTTGGTATCATTTCTTTCTTTTTCAAACACTACAATATTAATAAGAGTAATTATTTTTACATCCTAATGTATTTCATCAATGGTTCATCCTAATATTGTCGGATTTTCAGGATGGAAATGTTCTGCCACCTGCCATCACCTTTGAACTTGAAACGAGTTCAGTCCTACCTTCTACAAAGGTACGTAACTCTCAAAACTACAGCAGTATATGGTATTGATTTTAAACGCTCTGTGATGAATATGAAAAGCTTGTTACCTAACCAAAATAATAATAAAAAAATTCATTGGCCCAGAAAGAATAAAAAAAATGCTAAATTTCAAACCTAACTGAAATAATAATGTAAAATAATCAGCATCTACTAGCCCAGGTAGAATGAAAAACAAAATGCTAAATTTCAAATGCTATAGTGTAAAATAGTGTAAAATAGTAAGTTGGCTGAGAAAGAATGAAAAACAAGTTAAAAACCTTTCATATTCTGGCAATTTTAATAAAAACTAAATATCGTACTTAATACAGTAAATTGAACGACAATTGTTGCCCATGATACGAATGAAAGAAGTTGGAAAGTGGCTCTAGACCCCAATTAAAACAAATTAAAATTAAAATCATCAGCAATTATTGTCACGTACAGTGCTCCCTCGATATAACGCGCTTCGATGCACGACAGATTCGGACACAACGCAGGGTTGTAAAAATATTTTTTATTATTATTATTAAATCTTTTTCACCAATTATATTCGTTGATATAACGCGGGTGGCATGTCATGGACCACAACTTCAGCGTTATATCGAGGAAGCACTGTATAGGTGAAAGATTCCTGTGCTGATCTAAAACAGTAACTCACTGACTCTTTTCAATTACAGGGAAGTTACTTCCTCAATGAAGACATTCAGAACATCGTGGTGAAATTCCTGCGAGAGTTCTACTCAATCTACGATTCCGACAACCGAGAGCCGCTGCTTGATGCCTACCACGAAATGGTGAGTCACTGACAAATGGACATTTCTATTTTCAACCCAATGATTATTATTTTGACTGTTATCTTGGGGCATTGAATTGCGAGGCACATTTTAGTAAGTTAAACCATTGATTATTTTATTGTATCCACTTAAATTAAGCTAATGAAGAAATGAATGAATATTGACATTTTCTGTGCATTCCGACTATTATATTATATTATTAAATAATAGTCGCCACATATGGGTGAAAGATTCTTATGGGTAAAACAATTTCTCACTATGCATTGCGATCTAGTGAATTTCAGTATTGTCATAAGATTTGTTTTGTTCGTGTTTGTTTCACATTAACTATGTTGCTTTGTTCTATTTATCAGGCGTTGTTCTCTCTCACGGCTTCATACAATCCTGCCAATGATTATAGGTAAGGATAAATACTTTTCAATTTCATGTCCAAAACCATGACCTGCTCATTAGCACTATCGTAGTCCTAGAATAGTTTTCATGTGTATACTTGTGTATGTAATGATGGTTCTGATAGACGGTGGCCCAGGTCAGTGTTTCTCGAAACTGTATGTATTAAAAATAATTGTGGTGATTTATTTTTATTTTCCAGACAAACATCCCTGAATGACTACATATCTGAAAGCAGGAATCTTATCAAGTGTAAAGATCCAGGTATGCTTATGGTGCCTATTGTGATGATGAGAGTGTCTCTAAAACCTAATGGACAAAAGAAATATCAAACATTTCGTAAAAAGAATAATTGTGAATGTTGTCTCGGACCTAGTAGTTAATGTGATATTCGACCTTTTCATTTTCATAATTTACTTTTCATTTTCAGGCCGTCGTGAGAAACTGCTCAAACAAGGGAAGTTGGCGACAGTGTCACAGTTATGTACACTTCCAAAGACAACCCACGACCCAAACTCTTTCATCGTCGATATCAGCCATGCCAGTGTAAGTACCAATGTTAAGATTGTCCTGCAGAGTTGTCTTTCCTTTGCAGGCTTGATCGAGGCAATTTTTGCACTCTCGTAGCGCAGTCAGTTCCCAATTCATTGGTTAGTCAGTACCAGCTGGTGTTTGTAGGTTTAAAACAGGTTTTACAGATTTTTTTGTCTTGTAATGTCGTATTGAAAAAAAAGAAGCCTAATCAAAAAGTATACATTTTTCAACACGTTTTAAATTCTGCTTTATATATTCATAATAACATTCTGATTTCAGAATACCATGCTCAGTTTTGGCATCTCGGGGATCTTCAAAGAAAGTAAGTATCTGATCTTTTTGTTGATTCGTTAAATTAAACAAAATTGTAATTTTATTAGTCATTTCCTCCGTTTAACCCAGTATAATATAATGTCAAGAGTTAACAATTATGAGGACTATCTCTGATGCATTGACAGAATAATGACACCAAATTCCTCCAACCGAGTTCTGAATAGTGTAACATTTCGCACGCACCTTGTGCATGGATTCTAGCGCGATATGAATGCATACTAAGTATATTTAATGTGATGCTCGTATATCCGCTGTACTTTGCCGAACTAAACAAATTATATCCAGATCACATTAGTATTTATACTGACGGTTCAAAGGATGGCATCAGTGTAACAGCTGCCACCGTTGTAAATACAGGCCTCAATTTAGCGACTAATTTGGGAGCCATGGCGACCTAATTTTGCATTTGGCAACCAATATTTCACTTATT
>JAVCKZ010093977.1:0-11515 GCA_034780755.1 Lepetodrilus elevatus | reverse complement strand
AAGGTTTTTGGAAGTACAAACATGATTTTATGTATGTCAAGTGAATCTATTTTGCAGTTGTAGCTAAGAACTAGTCCAAAACGACCATAAATATCTGTGATATTATGCCTTTAACCTTCTCCATGCTGGATTAGACATAGGAACAGTTGATAGGATGCACTGTCTGTAGAGTAGCAATGCAGTTGTCATCCTTGTACTAGCCAGTGCTCACAGGTTTACTGCAACATTCAGTGCTACAGATGTGTGTTTACTACTGCCCTAAATTAGTGTTTCCTACTGCCCTAAGTTAGTGAACAAATCTAGAAAGTGACACTAAATCCCAATTAAAAAGAACAAGAAAGAAAAATAGGAACAGTTCTTATGGGCATCTCTGGTTGCCTCCAGCATGGAGAGGGTTAACATCACCAAGCCATTCACTTTCAATGTTGCCATATCCAAAGGTTATCTACGATAGCAAGTAAACAAAATACAGCCCTTCTTCAAGGTAACATTCGTGAATATGTTTAATAATATTTCCAACATTTGACATACTTTATTCAGCCCGAACAGACCCCAAGCATTACATATAGTATGCTTCGTCTGAGAATGAACCTGGAGCAAACCTATTTAGAAAATCTCACAATGTTTCTATATCAGATATAACAAGAGTTTATTGTTTGTCAAAAGCAGATAATGTTTGTCAGATAAAATTTAGAAGCTTATTTCAGTAACTATCTGAAGTTTTTATCAAAGGACATCTTAAAGACGGAATGAAAAATCTGTCTGGTCTTTTCTTGGCGGGTTTGTTTGCTGTGTAGAAATGATGCTGAATATCTATAGGCACTGTTGAAGTTATCTTTGCATGAACAGTGAGCTAAAGATGTCCTTTACGAAAATAGTGCAATAAATATGACAAGAGAAAAAGCGGTAAATATTGTTGTACTATTTTACCTTGAGGTAGGTGTATTGTCTAGATCTTTATCTCTCAGCTAGTAGTTTAAGCCATCATTTCACTAAAAAACCTTCATTATTGGAACAATATTTTAAAATACTGATTAAAAAATAACGATTGTTACGAGAACTTATGAACTGACCTGAATTTCATGAAAGTTGTACATGATGTATGTCATTATATTAAGTCTAGGCATTAATTGAGGCTTATTTAATTTCCTGCTGTTGTTGATCTGATGCATTTAACTCTCTTACTGCTGGAGGCAACTGGAAATGCCCTAAAGAGCAGTGTCTATCTATTCCAGCAGGGAGAGGGTTAAATGAATGAGTATTCATTGTTTATTATTGCGTTTGCTGTCAATTTCAAAGACTAGAACCATCATTTTTCTTGCTTGACCTAAAATGCTAAAAAGTTCATGCAATTCTGTAATGGTCATGAATTTGGTCTTGTATTTGGGTCTTAATGTTATGTAATTTTCATATATTGACCACGTAGTGACCATTTGTTGTCTTCTATTGGTTATGAATAATGTAACTGGGCATGTAATTGTCTTTTGATATATTCATATGCTGTATTGGTCACGTAACTGTCATTCAATGGTCATGTATCGGTTAGTAGATATATCCTGAGGACGACACGTCTACGTGAAGACACGAGTAGATCACTTATGACTCATCGCAAATATTGGCACAGTGATTAGCGTCTAGTGGCCGGGCGAGACGGTCACACGTGGACTAACATCAGCAAACATCGCAACAGGACGCGACCGCCCGAGGTGGTCAGCTAGGCCACTCTATGGCCATTCTTTGTTTCTGACCGTTCGCCCGGTGTGTAAGTAATAGGTCTCATGTCTGAATTGTGTTAGCTTGAGAACATGGAGTCACAGTTGTTATAATAATAGTATTAAATTAGTATCAAATTTATTGAATGATGACGCGATATTGATAGGATGCACTGTAGAGTGGCAATGCAGATCATCCTTGGTCTGTTAGTACTAGCCGTTGCTCGCAGGTTTACTGCAACATTCAGCGCTACGGATGTTGTAGATTTCCTCTTGCCCTAAACTGACAAGTCGTGATATTAGTAAACCGCAATTAAAAAAATATATAAATTGAATGATGCACTAATTTTGGATTTAATTTGATTTTAAATATACTGTATGCAGGAACAGGATCATAAGGAAGAATGAATTTCATGATTTGTGGAGGTATCGGTTGTTATTTCCTTGAAATGTTTCTCATGAAAACATAGGTGAACAATTTGGTAGTCATAAATATGAACTGGCACAGCCCTTTCAAAGTCCAATTCAACACAAGGTCATTGAATATGTAGAGAGATATAAATGATAGTTAATACCCACACTTTCCATAGTGTTTTGGTAAAATGACAGTTTTGGTCGTGGGGCCTCCCAAGTCAGTAACACAAAGTCAGTGACTATGAAAAGAGATATATATATATATATATATAGAATGTAACATGACTTTGTACATTCTTGTCTCATCTTGTGATTCTCTAAGTTTTATTTGTGTTTGGCCTTGAATTCGTGCTGATCGGTCTCCTGTTGCTCCATCCTCCTGGTGTGAGACAGGGGTGTCAGCTATGTCCTTCTTTTTTCCATCTGGCTGGTGAAAGTATTGTGAGCTCGCTAAGATGAAGCTAATGGTTCACGGTTAGAGGGGCATACCTTTAACCCTTGAAATTCTATCTAAATTAATCAAGAACAAATATTCAGTGAATTCTTTTAAATATTTTATGCATGATAGTGGATGGAACTTGAAAGAGTTTTATCAGTTCTCGATGAAAAATATGCGTATGTTGGATTTAGTACCTGTTTTTGAATTCTAGTTTGTTTTTTATTGTGATGTGAGGTGTGTTTAAAGGGTTAAGGCTGGAGAGGCATGCCTTTACTGTTAATTGTATGTGCTAAAACACCTGCACAGGAGCTTTGGTCATCTCTTAAAGTGTTAAGTTCAGGTTGAAATCATTTGAACCGTTGCTTGTAGAAGGATACAGTGGTTGAAAGTGTCGGTGGAGAATATTCGAAAAGACAATTGATGTTTCGGACATGTGTTGAGATTTGACGTTAATGTTACCAGCAGCTGAAGCATCTTTTGGAAAGAAAGATCACTCGTAGAGAGTATTGCTGATGCAGGTGGTTTCAATCGCCACCGAAGTCTGTCAGGAGTTTGTAATGGACTAAACAGCCAGAATTGCTGCCAGAGTACATGTGTGTCCATCTGTGTGGTCATTCAATGAGGATTTATGTCCAGCTCTCTGGTCAGTTGTGGTCAGTTGTGAGGGATACTAATGTCATCAACATTACCTTTATAGCCGCGTACCTGACTGGATCATATTTGCTTTAAGAGGTTGAGTATTATTCGACACCTAAAGTGATGTCAAGTAATGCACGACACCCAAAGTGATGTCAAGTAATGCACGCTGATTGATAACCATTTCATGCCTGCAAAATCGCTTTATCGAAGAATTAATATAGACAGTGTGTTGTTAAAGAATTTGGATTTCAAGGGATTCGAGACAGTAGCATTAATTGGATTTTGAGGTTATGAATGGTGTCTGATGCCATTGCAGTGTAAAGAATGTTATTAACGAACTTGGATGTTTAAGCGCATCAGACAGCATCGATTCATTGGATCTTGAGTTTATGAATGATGTCTGCTACCATTGCAGTGTAATGACTGTTATTGAAGAATTTGGATTCTCATTGGTTCGAGACGACATTGATGCATGGGATCTTGTGGTGGTGATTCGTGTCTGATACCATAGTGGTATTAAGACTATTATCAAAGAATTTGGATTTTCTTCGGTTCGAGACGACATCGATTCATTGGATCCTGAGGTCGTGTCTGATATCATTGTGGTATAAAGACTGCTATCAAAGATTTTGGATATTTCAGGGATTCAGAAGACATTGATGCAGTTGATCTTGAATGATTTCCCATGCTGGTGTAGTACAAGGATTTGCCAGACAACAAGAGATTACAACTGTAAAGATATCAGATTGTCAATTTGCGCAGTCCTGTGATTGTGATTGCGATTTGACCAATCATGAAGGAGGTGTTCTATTTCACAAGTACAGAGTATATGAAACACAAATCCTACCCCAAATTGGTTGATGGGTATCATACATGTAAGGCTTTTACACTTTTCATCCCATTTTGAAAAAGTTGTCTTAACTCTCTCCATGCTGGAGGCAACCAGAGATGCCCTAAAGAGCAGTGTCTGCACTCATCCAGCAGGGAGAGGGTTAAGTGTTAAATATATACAATCACGTTTTTTTGGGACATATTTCATAGTCTGGAAGTATGTACATTTGATTTGTATGTTGGGCAACAAGCTATATATTTGTTTGCATGTCTCAATATTGTAGTACATGTACGACCAAATACAATGGATAATACAACATCAATACCAAATTTGTATTGATAATTTGATTAATTCTGTCAAACTGCTCGGTGTGTATACTTGTTTTTCTTCATAATCTTGACACATTTGTTGTGGTTGTCTCGGTGCATGTTTTATATATAATGACATTACCCTACAAATACAACCTGTATAACCTTCAATGATCCCATCTGCTTTCTGGGGTCACATTCTTACCCTGAAAGTCAGGACCTTGATCATTAATAATGTGCAAGTTTATTTGTTCAAGTACAAGTGGGTCAGAAAGTTAAGGATTTGATCTCACTGTAGACGTTCTAAACACCTATCTTGTTGACGTAACCTGTGTCTGAATCTGGTCCAGATACAACAGCCTTGGTATCTCAGTAACAGAAGTCTTTGAGAAACTTTAACGTGGACAAAAGTGTGAATTAATCTATGGTTATTGTTGTTAATCTATGGTTATTGTTGTTAATCTATGGTTATTGTTAATCTATGGTTATTGTTGTAGAGGCAGTTTCTTTCTGAAGTGCAAGAATATTGAAAGCTGCTCAAAGTCCCAATTCAATAATAATAATTTAGGGGGTTGTTTAAATATAAGGGTCTGAAATTTATGATGGTTCCCACAGCGACATTAAACTCCATAATCGTTCACTCAATCGTTCACTTCATGTGATATCTTGATGTGGTGTGGATATCTCCACATCTCCACATTCCCACCCCCAATATATCCACTTAGATGTCCAGGAACCACCCAATCCTATCATTAACCCTCTCTCTGCTGGATTAGGCACTGAGACGGCTTAGGGCATCTCTGGTTGCCTGCAGCAGCGAGAGTTAAGCAACACTGCTTACTTAGCTAACTATTAAACTATTCAGATATTTTGGTTTGTTCGTTATTCCACCATATTCTCACTACCTGGAGTTTGGCAGTACCAGCAGGTGCACCCAGCATTTCTTTAACCTTCAGCTTTACTATTAAGGCTGTTGCAGGTTTTCCTCCTGCCGTAAACAGACAACAGACAAGCCGTGATGTGAGGAAAAACAATCTTGAAAGCTTCTCTAAACTCCACATTCACTTTATCAGACCAAGGGCAGGTGGTAGCGCATTGATAGAACGTTGCACTTCAGAGCCAAAGGTTCCAGGTTCAAATCCCGCCCTGGGGGCCCGGCATCAATGTTCACAAAAGTTACCTTTCTGACACGATATTGATAGAATACACCATCTGTAGAGTGGCAATGCAGTTATCATCCTTGGTCTTGTCAGTACCAGCCGGTGCTCGCAGGTTTTCTGCAACATTCAGCGCTATGGATGTTGCGGGTTTCCTCCTGTCCTAAATTGACATGAAAGAATCTTGAAAGCAACTAAACCCCAATTAAGAAACAAAACAAAACAAAATACATTCACTTTGCCAAGCCAATACCTCCAGCTGACACAACTCTTTCACAGCTGATGTTGGCTTTTGACATTTTGACATTGAAAACATGTTTTTGATGTACTTGGTTTGTTTCTTGCAGGCTACATCCAGAAGCATGGTTATCTGGACCAGAGCAGAGATGGACGTTTCAAAAAAAGTGAGTACACTTCATTTAATTAAATTTTTCTTAAAGGTTTGGTGACATATTTCAATGATCTACCATGTTTTTCGTGAGAGAATGCTCATTTGATTTGTCTACAAGTATTTTGAGCAACAAGCTACTACACTATCTTCAACATCCACTGGGAATTATTAGTGATTTAGCAGGATTACTGCAACATTCAGCGCTACGGATGTTGTGGGTTTCCTCCTGCCCTAAACTGACAAGTCGTGATATTAGTGAAAGATTCTATAAAGCGACTTTAAACCCCAATTCAAAAAAATATATATATATATTAGTGATTTAACTAATTCTGTATCGACAAGTCACAGTGTGAAAATGTTAACCCAATTGCCTCTGGCCTTGGAGAGGGGAAAGAGAGAACAATTTTCATGACAGATCATTAACACCTGCAGGTATAAGTAGTGACCGAGTTGTTTCGTGGTTGATTAGCATACAAACTCTCTCCAACATCTACTGGGAAGTTTGAGCCTTGTTTTATGCGGATGGACCCAATACCTCTGGTCTGGTCACCTTGACACAGAAAGAGGGCAGTTTTTAATGATTGATGAGGGATGTTTTAAGGTTTATTAGCATACAAACTCTCTCCAACATCTACTGGGTTTGTTTGTATCTACTGGGAAGTCGGGGGCCAGTCTTGTAAAAATGAAGGCTGGACCTAGTATCTCAGGCCTAACAGAGAGACAGAGGAAGGGAGGAAGATAATTCACATTTTCTTTTATGACAGATCAGTAAGAGTGATGTTTTATGGTTGATTTGCATGCACATATGCGGCATACACACACACACACATACAGACAGACACACACACACCACAAACACACACACAGACACACACACAGACACAAACACACAGACACAAACACACACAGACACACACACACACACACATACACACACCACACACAGAGACACACACACACACAGACACAAACACACAGACACACAGACACAAACACACACAGACACACACAGACACACACAGACACACACACCACACACACACACACACAGACAGACACACACACCACACAGACACACACACACAGACACACACACACAGACACACACACACACACAGACACACACACACACACACACACAGACACACACACACACACACACACCAACAACTACTAGGAAGTCTGGGCCTTGGTGGTTTTAAAATCAGGACCCAGTGCCTCTGGCATGAGAGAAGGAAAGAGAGTGTTTTATGACAGATGAGTAGCCGAGTCATGCAGTCAGTAGTCACACTACGCTGGTGTTTTACAGCTGATTAGCACACAAACTCTCCCCAATATCTACTGGGAGCACACACACTCTCTCTCTCTCTCCAACATCTACTGGGAAGTCAAAGCCTCGTATATACCGTATACTGTAAAGTGACCTTGTGAAAATTCCGGACCCAATACTGCTAGAGATAGAGAGACGGACATAGAGTGGCTTTGCGACAGATCAGTAGCAAGTTATGCAGTAGTGGCAGTGGTGTTTTAAGGACGACAGTGATTTACCTCGTCTTAAAGCCGCGCGGATTGTACATGCTCAATATGAAGGTATGATAGTTTTGGGGTAAGGGTGTTTCTAACTTTTGTCAAATTAGCAATGTGCAGTTGGATCAGAATGAAACATTAGTTGTAAAATATATGTAACTGATTTTTTTTTTACTTTCCAAAGGATGGGTACCTTTAAAATTGTGAAAAAAGCATATGGAGCATATTTGGAGATTTTACTTGAATGTGATATTTCTTTTAGCACCTCCCAAAGGATGGGTACCTTTAACATTGTAAAACAAACATATGGAGCATGTTTGGAAGGTTATCATTTTTCATTCATGTTGAATATATTCAAGTAGGTAGCATGTTTAGAGCTATTTTTTATATTAATGTTTTTCTTTTAAAATTGTGGTTTGACATCGCTTTCAATATTCTTTCACTTATATCACAGCTTGTTAGTTTAACCCTCTTCCTGCTGGAGGCAACCGGAAATGCTGTGTCTGTGCCTAATCCAGCAGCTGAAGGAAACCGGGAACATCCGTAGCGCTGAATGTTGCAGTAAACCTGCTAACACTGGCTGGTACTGACAAGTTATTTAAACAGAGATATTTAGTATGTTCTTTGTTCGGAGACAGGTGCATTAAATAGTAATTATAATATTATTAATGGAAAGGTTGAAAGTCAAAGATGATCTTTCATATATGGGGTGAAGCTATCTATTACCAGGTGAAAGCTTCATTGGCTAAATCTCACATGAGGTGTGTCAGATGTAGGAAAATGTGGTCATACCTGTTCTAAACTTTGGAAAGATTTATTTATACATGTACTACACAGCAATCTTTGTACAGGTAATCCAAGATTTCTACAAAAATAGCCAGCTTTCCATGACTTGAAATTTCCAAATCATTAGTACAATAAATGAAAGAATGAATGAATTAGTGATATAGATCGCAGCAGGAATATTTCGCCTGTACACGACAAAAAAAAAGTTTTATGCAAAATCATTTTGAATTATTATTTTTGGGTAATGATTATTTGGATAATTTAATCTAATAACGACGCCACGATTTTGTCCAGATTAATATTGAATAATTTAGGATTTTGAAGAATTTTATTTTTTTGAATGCAATGGAAATATTTGTAATTTTTTATATTGTCGACAATTTAATAAATCAGTTTGGCTGTATAAATATGGTATAATGATAATAGAAAATTGCATCAAATAGAACCAAATGGAAACCTACATAATGAATTGAATTGATTTAATAATTATACCTCCTAAGGCATTGGTTATCTTGGACATCCGATATGCTTGTTGTCCCGTGAATCCGGAATATTCCGCTAATTCCGTTCATCAGGAAGAGGAGATAATGGGGCTTCGGCCAAATTGATTCCATCAACACGGAATACCACAAACATGGCGGATGTTGATTTGCTTTGGTCCAGGTGTTTGTTTACCTATCGCCAATCTATTTGTAAGTGATTTCCCCCACGAAATGTCCACGCTGTAAATAATAAACAGTATCACATGCACTGATCACCAGGAGTAACGTACATCTGTGAGCATTTATCCCCCCACCCCCCAACCCCACCGCCACCCACAAGAATGTTATAGAACGCAGTCGCCAAATCTGACCTGTGCCAGCTTTCGATTGGCTGGTCTAACAATTGGTCGGAACCTGTTCGGCATTGTCTGAGTTCGCCTCCAGAAGTCACACCTAGCTGTGAACACACCAATTGTCCGGTGGTAAATAACAAACATCTGGTCTCGGAGAACCGCATTGCGCTTTACACCATACATGGGCGTATTGGTCTTACTCGTGATGGACTTTGGTCATTGTCGCATGAACTTTTTTAATTTTTAAAGGAGGATTAATCACCATATGACCCGGGCTTTATTTGCATATGTTTGGGAACTATGTGCTCTCCATTTTATTATGTGACAGTGTCTTCAAGATTTTGGACTAGTTCTGCCATGTTGGTTTAGTGTACATACGTGTGTTTGATTTTGTGTGTGGATGGCAAAAGTTCGCAAGCACCTAAAACCAATTTCAGTGGATTGTCTACCTGAATTTTACGATGTATTTCTGATGGAATATGTGTGGATTTTTCAACCAGTGTGCAACAAGTTCTAAAATGTTGCCTATTCATCCGTTATCCTGTCGGAATAGCATTTATTTGTTTGTCATAAGATATATTTGAGAGAGCTGTATAGCAAGTGGAGATATTCAAAACATTGCCAAGAACTGAGAAACAGAAAGGGGGAAAAAAAAACGGGAACAAAATGTTGCTAGAACGAGAATTGAAGATAACTCCTCCGAAGGATGCACACAATGTGCAGATCCTACGAGTGCGAAAAATGTCCTTTCGTAGATCTGGAGTGACCTTTCCCAGCAAGAAAGTCCTGTATTCAGGTAAGGATGCCGTGAGATGTTCTGTTGAAGGTCAAGGGAACAAGATTACTAATACCAAGGGGTCATCTTTCCTTGCATCTGCTCTGTCTGCAGACTTTAGTTGTGTTTCTTCTTATTTTTTATTTTGTGTCTTCTTTTTTTTCTGACGCAATATTGATAGGATGCACTTTACTAGAGTGCCTATGCAGTTATCATCCTTGGTCTTATCAGTACCAGCTGGTGCTCGCAGGTTTACTGCAACATTCAGCGCTACGGATGTTGCGGGTTTCCTCCTGTCTTATACTGACAAGTCGGGATATTAATGAAAGATTCTAGAAAGCGACTCTAAACCCCAATTAAAAAATAATATAAAATGGCAATAATGACACATCTAAAGTTAAAACTATAATAGTGTTTATTGCTTTATGCACATTATGTTCATATTACTGTGGCATGCCTATGTTAGAGATGATGACAAATTGACAGCCATATTACAGACAGACAACTTGGCGTAAATGTAACATTCCTTGTTGCACATAACCAGTGTGAATGTAAGCAATGAGCCTGCAAACAGCCGTCAAACTATTCTCAATGATGTTGGTGTATTTGACAGATTGCACATCGCTTGATTCACTAGTGCAAGTTATTAGACACCTGTGATTTTCCTGCTGTTATTCTGTAATGAGGGACAGCTGAATGTATGTAATGTTAATGCAGAATATTTAGACTGTATGCATTAACTTCTATCTACTTTCAGCTGCAATATCTACTTGTATGATCTCTACTTGCCACTGGTTTACAGGTCTTATACCAATCTGGGATAGAACTTTAATACCTTTCAAGGCTACTAGCCAGAATAATGATAAGTAACAAATTTGTTACAAAACCTTAAATTTCTGCTGGTCCTTATAGCAGCTGCATATTAGCGATCTCAGTCGGATTTCAATCACTTATTGTGTGGTGCTCCAAACATCAAAACATGCTAGATATTGCGTGATCGGTCGACGAGACTAAAGTCGCAGTCGCTGGCCAGCGCACGCTTGCGATTTTTCGTCTGCCCGACAAAAATCGGCAATCGCTAGTGTGCGTCCACTATTAGAATACCTTTAACATTGTAAGGCTAGTGTTAAGATTGGACCCTGCCAATGTGGCATCATAACTTGGAACTGTCGGTTCTGCCACTGCAACAAGCAGCTCATTGATTGCTCAATGAAATACTTGGGACCCCTGGCTGGCTGTCTCACTGCTGGGTGTAGCAATCACCGAGACCGCAGTGCAGTGTACACTAAACAGGAAACCTGGCTGTGAATGAGGCTCATTAGACTAATGTAAACAGGTATACGCTTATTGATCTCGTGATGTGCAAATCTGTGCTGACCACAACCAAGGCCACCTCCTGTTTTTCTCTCTATCTATGTCAATGTCTCTCTCTCTTTCTCTCTCTCTCTACTCTCTCTCTTCTCTCTCTCTCACATGCCCTCTCCCTCTTTCTTTCTCTCTATTTTTCTCTCTATTTTTCTTGCTCTTTCTCTCTTAAATTTTTAATTGGGATTTGGAGCTACTTTCAAGATTCTTTCATCTTGTCTCTGTCAGTGTCTCTTTCTATCTCCCTCGCCTGCCCTCTCTCTCTCTCTCTCTCTCTCTCTCTCTCTCTCTCTCTCTGTCTCTCTCTCTCTCTCTGTCTCTCTCTAGTTATCTCT
>JAVCKZ010093956.1:0-11518 GCA_034780755.1 Lepetodrilus elevatus | reverse complement strand
ACACACACACACACACACACACACACACACACACACACACACACACACACACACACTCACACACACACACACACACAAATACATGCTTGAATAGCGTAAAGTGAAGATAGTATTGTATGGTTTCAATACCAAGCAGACATAGATATTTCTTTCGTTTTGATCTCTGTGGTGTGATTTTATATGAAGATATATCTTTACTATGCACACTGTAGGCTTCTCTCCTACACTAATCAGACTATGGCAAATGTTTTTAAATATTGTGATTTTACTGATTAAACTGTGTTATCGTTCTTCTGGTTATTTGTTATAGTAGCGTTCAACGTATTTTTTAGAAGTCGTCATTACACCTGCTAGTATATGACATATTGTATTCATAGTGTCAACGCTGCAAAACAAAATATATTTTAGAAAATTCATAAATAAAGCAAGTCATAAATTCACAATTTGATTTTTAATTAGAATCACCGTGGGAGCGTGATTATTAATTTGGAAATATGATAACAAGTTCGCAGTGTTTCACATAGGTCGGATTTCACTACCGTTGAAATCAACACGTTTTCATATCTCCCTTGTCATCGAACAACTACAGAGCGTGTTTAGCACTCATTACAAGCACTGCACATTGTACATTGCTAAAATAGTTCCTCGCTCCTGTATTAAGTATTCATATTACCTGGACTTCAAACACATTCCGCTAAACTGTGCTTGTAAGTTTCTGTGCTGTGACTGACATAGCCATTGACTTTCCTTTCATAGTAATTTTACAAACTCCCAGTCGAGCTCCAAAACACAATCATCCTTTTCAATGAATTGTATTAAATTATAGTATCCTCTTGACACGTCATTTATATTACGATTATGACATATACATTACATAGCAATCGAAACTTAAATGTTTGGACTCGTGTGGTTTGTTAATCGATGATAATGTTATTAGTATAAGCATCACTATCAGCAATGTTAATAACTCTATATTAAAAGTATTACTTTTATTTTACTTAATTGAAATTTAAAGATTCTTGAAAGTTGTATTTGATAATTATGTAAGTGATATTAAAGTTTGATTTCATATCTCATTTCACAAATTTGATACTAAATTACAGCGTTTAAAAAATAACGATTTTCAGGAATAATATGTTCTTTTTTTTTTCTTTTTTTTAAATATGTCGACGATGTTATTATGGAAACCGCAATTACTGCTGTAACATGTAAAGAAACAACTCTTGTTGAGGTACTACAGCCTCCGTACCCTACAGCTCTCTTGGCTGAGGCAAGCCAACACTTGCTACCAATCGTAACCAGGGGTATAATTAATACTAGACGTCCACGATGTTATCACGAAAATAGCGGTGCCCCTTGAGGGATTATGGAGAGATGAATTGCCTTAGTCGATAATCTACTGCCTTCATTCCGTCACGTCCTCATGTCGCTAGGGGGACAGGGAATTTGGGGAGAGGGTGGGGGAGGGGACAGGTGACCAACGTTCTCTCTAAAAAAAAAGAAGGTTCTATGAATGTGGTTTAAATTTGTATTCAAAAGAACATAAATGAGGATTGGTAATGAATCTGTAAAAATATGGATGAGACTAGTAATTATACCAATAACTATTATTGAATCTATATTCTGTAATAAGGTTGATGTTATGTATGCTGATTAATGTACAAGCCAATGCAAGTAGAAGAACACATGGACGTGTCACTCCAATGATAGTAATTTTATCGAATATTTGTTTTATATTATGTTGTCATATTTCAATTTGAGAAACTTTTATTTTGTAACAACGTGTACATTTACATTCAATATCCAGTCGCATTTCATACAGCATACATCAGTTCATACTGTTGACATCCCACGATCCATTGGAATAAATGAACAAGTCTTTATTGAAATAATTGTAATAGTAAAATTTGTTTCAAGCAGTTTGTTTGAAATTCTAAACCTTATACTCGGATTTCACGTTATTATGGTTAATAATTACTAAATCATTCTACAGGAATCAGCTGTTCGGAAATTAGAGATCGCATGTGGTGCTGAGAGCCTAGAGCTCAATTCATACATCGAGCCCGGGTTAATAAATTGGCTCCAATGATAAGATTTTGAATAGGGTTCGGGCTAGCATAATGACAGTGCTATTGGGGTATTAACCCTAACGGGTTTGTTGTTTAGTACTATATTCTGGGTCAAGTTATTGCCCAATAAATTGTTTGTGTATATTGATTTGAGTTTTAACAACTGTACATGTACCCGCTTTACTGCTCTTTACATTGGATGCTGTTGGGATTATCGTGTGGAGCGACATGTCATGATATATGGACGAATATATGATGGAATAATGCTTTGTTTATTGATAGGGCATGTTGTTATGCAACATGATGTCGCTAAACGTAAGGAAATATTGAACGAATGAACATATTTCATATGGAAGTCTTGTTGACATAGCATTTGTTATTGTATGAGTACGTATGTACCTGTATAATAATTATATATATTATTATATGTAAATCAAAAGTGTTTCCATATACAGGTACATTTAATATTATAAATAGTATATATTGATAATAATGTTCATATAATTACTTAATATTGTCGATAGTTGATGAATGGCATTGGATTCCAGCAATGGAATTTGAAGACAAAAATGTTCCCTTCATTTCATAACTTAGAAATAAAACAACAAATCGAAGCTATAGCGATGTATATAGAGTTGTGTGTTAGTATTTACTAGCCACGTTTCTGTACATTCATTGTTTACCTCTCGTATTCAAAATTTGGATAGATTCAGGCAGTGTATTTAGACATATCTCTCGTTGCTTGATATTCCAGCTGATCATTATTTCCATCTCATATTTCTACTATGATATTCACAATAGACACAATTATACATATACATATCAGATAGCGGTATTGTACAGGATTAACCAAATTTATCGTTTATTATCTAAATGTACGTAAATGCTTATTACGAATAATTCAACTCCTAATAAAAATGTACTCAACATTATAATACTTAATGTTGTTCCCATCGTATTCAAACTACACATCTGTCGTGCGATTATTTTTGTGTTTTCATATATTGTAACTTTTGCATTAATTAATCAATGTGAATATCTGGAATACAGTTTACATAGGTACTCATGAACTCGACGATGTACAGTGTACATATGATAAAATATTGTTTTACAATAATCATTACTACCGTGACAATGTCAATATTCGCCTGGCTTCATTGCAGGTATTGACATTAAATCGATTACGATTGCTAATCACTATACATGTAGGTCACATCGAAATTAACACTATCGATCTCTTTAAAAGTGGGATTATAATTACCTAATACCATGTACGCGTACGTTCTAGCGCCGTCGACTAATTCTACCCGAGTGTGACAGGGCATAGAGGTGTTCCAGTGGTGGGTGTTAACAATTAATGTAATGTCTTGTCAAAATCTCCCGTGCTGATACGAGGATGCAATTATATTGTTAAAGGTGAGGGAAAATAGCGGGGAAACTAGTGTGCGCACAGGATATTCATTGTACGCTATAAAGCTATTACTCGATGTAGGGCATTTCTGAAACAATTATTTCGGGGGTGTAGAGCTTCTCCCCAAGGGCTATTTGTTTATCATACAGGTACATAGGAATCCGAGCGTCCGAAAATTACTTATATCCGGTCAGGAATTATCCGTTACTTATATATGCATTATATACGTCTTACATCATGAGATTATCGATTACATGTTATGTAACTCGCTATGTACAGTGTTTATAGGAATCTAAGGATAGTCTTAAACGAATTTATGAATTTTGTTTCAGTTTACATGGTGAAAAATATGTTTGGTGGTTTTATGAGAATAAAACTGTCTGTCTGTTAAAAAAATATATCATGGATTAAATGATAACAATGGTCAACAAAATCAATAAGAATAGTAGGCCTAATAGCTGTAAATAAGAATATGCGATATGTGCTATGTTATTATAATAGTATGTATAATTATATTGCATTCAGTCCCAACAATTGTGCTTATGAATTCGTTAACAGATGTCGTATGTTTTACTTTTTGTATGGAAATAAACAAACCGTATTTCACGAATGTATACTTCCGTTACGTTGTACAACGTTGTTTATTATGCGCACTACGGCCTTCTATTGCTACACAATCACATGCTTTCGTATTCAATCGTAAGCTGTAGAAACGATTATTATCATTAGGGGACTCGCACAATGAGACACGTTAACATGTATCAGTATGCTGCTGTGAATGACTGCTATGACAGTATGACAGTCCTTTGAGTCAGGGTGTAAATAGCAGTTTATGTGATACACACATTGTTTGTAAAACTGTGTATCGCCTGTCTGATCGCGAATTGTTCGCAATATACCATGGATCGATTGCATCAACACGACTACTGCGAGGTACGACACTATCGTCGTCACTTTCACTCGTCACAGAAAATGGATATAATTGTATCAAGATAATCTTACGAATAACGAAATCTCAACAGATCAAGATTCACGTATTCAGTGCAGGCGTATTTAATGCATTAAGGATGAAAATGATCGCTTATGTTCTGAAATATTGTTTTGACTGGGGAAATAAACTCGATGGAACAGAAGCCGGGCTATTGAAAGGTGTCTATCTGCCTTGTTCCCCCTGACACGTATCCAAGGCGACGCACAGTAGGAACAATAGCTCCTGGCTGTGACGTCACCATGATTGGCACGAGATTTGAGTGCTTATTTTGTTCTCCCCGCTTGCCACCTGCGAGTAGGACGAATGATAATCCACGATTCGCCCGACTTCCCAGCTTTGGCCATGCAGAGCATTCAGCCGTGGCTCGCTGAGCATCAAACTCGGCTATTAATTAGATTTACTCCTTATTTCGGGGACGGACAAAAGCTGAGCGGCGCTACGCTCCGCCCACTTCTTTTGAGAGGCCCTGTTAAGCTCCGCCCATTCTCGTCATAGCCTATTGTCTATTTCAGGCCACTCTCTGAAATTACCTGCCACTCCGCTCGTTGCTGATTGGCTAGCTCCAAACCTATTTTGCGCGCTTGATCAATAACACAACCGTGTATGGGATATTAGAGTAAGAAAAGGAGTGTTTCTCCTCAAGTGTGGACGTTTAGATCTGTGGTGAAAGCGCCTAAGATTTAGCACATTATCTATCTTCATTGACGAACAACACACACTGAAGAGTATTGAGGACTACAGTGTTGTACATTGCTGTCATTCACATAGCCGGGTGTCGATCGGCTGATACCCTGTGACAACCTCACCTCACTGCATGTACGTGGAAAACATTGAGCGGGGTAGAACGATGGATGTCGATATGAAACCAGTGATACCCCCGCACGGTACAACCACCTTACCCCCGTCCTCTACCCCTCAGCAGCACGGGCAAGGGATGCCGCCTGGACACACCCCGGGACAACAACAACAACAACAACCCCCGAGTGCGAATGGACAGTCTACATCGCCTAATGTTCAAAACAACAACCCCAGCAGTAAGGCTGCAAATAGTGATCGTGTGAAGCGCCCTATGAATGCGTTTATGGTGTGGTCACGAGGCCAACGACGTAAGATGGCTCAGGAGAACCCAAAAATGCATAATTCTGAGATCAGCAAGCGACTCGGCGCCGAGTGGAAGTTGCTGTCTGAGTCCGAGAAGCGGCCGTTTATCGACGAGGCGAAGAGACTCCGTGCTATTCACATGAAGGAGCACCCCGATTACAAGTACCGTCCCAGGAGGAAGACGAAAACTCTCATGAAGAAGGACAAATACGCTCTACCCGGAATGCCAGGTAATCCTCAGATTCAACAGATGAGTCGCGACGGGAGTAACATGTACCCCCATCATGCCGGGTACATGCCTAACGGGTACCCATTAATGTCCCATGAAGCTAGCCCTTACCAACAGCAAATGCAGGGTCACATGGCATCGTTGTCGGGTCACTACGGCTACCCCTCACAGGCCATGGCCTCGCAGATGACGACTGGGTCGTATATGAACGGTAGCCAAAGTTACACTATGTCTATGGCACAAATGGGACATTACGGTATGCCCCCCTCTCAGGTTACCCCGCCATCGATAAAGAGGGAGACGAACACCCCCGGGCAACAAGGGACCAGTGGTGTCCCTTCCTCAGGAAAACAGTACCCCGAAGATCTCCGTCAAATGATTCACATGTACCTCCCCGGGGACAACGGGGGCCATACTCACGATTCCGTGCTAGCTCAACAACGTTTACAGCAAATGCAAGGACAATATGCAGGTATCCCAAGTATCCCAACGACGACTGACGGCCCTGGAAATACCGTTCCCCTTACGCATATGTAGACTTATTTTGTGTGAAAACCCTCCCCCCAAAAATACATTTTTTTGGCCGAGTGGCCAACGAAACCTGCCAACAGAACTGTTTCGTTGGGGAAACAGACACAACTTTGCTCATCCTCGCTATTACATTTGTGCTGAGCGTGATGGCTATAGCGAAATCCAAACTTTATCAAGAAACAAAAAAATTAATGTGCTAAAAGACGTTTCACCGTTTCTTTAATTCACGGAGATTTTATGCTGTGATCCGGACCGAAATGGGATGAACGAAGGAGCGAATTGAGGTAGTGAGTGAAATAGACAACTATTCATAACAGCACAATCATGCGCTCGATTTTTTTACAAAGACATTTTAGTGATATGACATTAGCATAATATGTTTAATTTTTCATTATTTTCTTTATAAGTAATTCATAGTTTATGAAAATCTATCATTCAATCACAAGCCATTGTTGTTTATATTTCATAAGTTTTGACGATTTTTGTACCATTTAATTGTTATACGATGTCGCCTTGTATAGACTATTATCAGACAGTAGAACATTATTGTATTTACGTGTTTGCGCCATAATAAATAAGACAAAAGTGAACGAATTGTGTGAGTTCGGTCGCTGCTTTTTTTAAAGAAAATCTGCATTTCCAAACTAGAGTATTATTTGAGTCGATTCAAACTTTTGGAATTTGATTTCTACTTATTTATAGAGCATCGATATATTTATATAATTTCATTTCTATTTATAAGCCTGATTTTTACAATATTCAGTTTACAATCTGCAGCAGATTATAAATTTCTCACAATTCATTTTTGTTTGACTTTTTTACCGTTGCCTATACATCTTGTACATAACGCACGAATCCATGTTAATTTGGCGCATTATATTTCATGATTTCCCTGAGAACGAAAAGTAAAAGAAAATAAATATGTTATCAGGGTTCCAGTTTCTTTGTTGGTATGTTTCCTGGAAAGTGGAAATTCCATCATCTTGAGATCCCACTGGTGTATTTGTTTCATACGATGTGAAATATTCTCCCATTATATGGTGATGTCAATATCACACAAGAGTGACATTTGACAGGTGAAATACACACGCTACTACATTTCACCCATTCTCAAGGAGATCTGTGTTCCTGTTATTGAATATATTATTTCAAGTACATGAATTTCCCAGTGACGTGAAGCTCAACAAAATGTTCGGATATACAGAGAAAAAAGTTTGCATTTTCCCATTATCTGGGTCAAGCTGTAGAAAGGTGTTTTCAACTTAACGAAAACAGCGTGCTCTGAGAAAACCTTTGAAGTGGGCCGAGAATAAGGAAAGACAGGGAAAATCAGGTGCACTTTCTGGCCTGTGCGTATTTCAGGTAAACTACGTCTTCTGTCCTCCATTTGTCACGTTCTGCGTTAAATGGGAGTTTTCCTAACTTTCTAACTATATCACTATTCCGGAAACTAAACGTATGTTTAAAACTAAGTTTTCACGTTTCAAGAAAATCGAAAATCCATTCAATGATAAGTTTGATTTCTTCATGTTTTCATTACATCCACGTAATTGTTTTTAACAATTGTGTCTACAGGGCATGAGTTAATTCTATGTAATAACGTCAGTATAGCTCGGGGACGTTTGTTAAATCCTTGTTAGACACCAGCTGAACACAGTCCTGCTTGAGGCAGGTGTCATAACCAGAGTAAGAATTTAATTATATCCATTGTGCCTCTTGTAGATTATGTGAATACACCTCAGGCAACATCAGAATCAAGGTGTAATATATTTCAGATAAGAATTTCGTAGCCTTTCAAAACTTGGGCTTGTTTTAGACTATTTGCATTGGGTAATTGACGTCGCAGTCAAAGCACGTGTTTTTCTTGTACGTTGATTAGAGATGTTTATTCTGGCTTTTCTCGTGATATCATCAAATACAGACTCTCGACGGGCTCGAGTAAAGTATTTTAATTTTACCCCCGCCAGGGAAAACATGTTTTGAACGCAGAAGATTGTCTTCCCGAAATCAACACGTTACTTATACAGTCTAAAATAGTTTTAACTTTAGTAGCTTGAGACGGTTTTTTTCTTATTATTATTTAGCTACTTGTGACTTCTCACAGTGGTCCAATAACTACATCGTATACCGTAGTATCCGCTTCCTCTGTAAATGGTCGTTATGAGGCTTTCAGAAAATTAAACGTATGTTTGACACGCAGAAATACCACTAATTTGGGTATTGTGAGGTTTAGTCATTAGTGGTCTCTAATCGATCGCTAGTCTGGATTTGGTTCATTTAATCTTACTTGTAAAGCGTTCTGAAACAACAGTATACCGAGCACAACGTCGTCCTATTCTTCCTGACATGTCAGTTTAATTATCGTAATTGAAACAACGGCTCCTGTTATCGTTACAACGGTCCCTGGATTACCGTTTTGTGACCATTTTCATTATATGTTTTAATGAAGTTTACAAGTTTGAAGCGACAATGTCCTCCAAGCAATCCACATCGACAGACTCACAGACAGGGGAATCACCGTACGCGATTGACAGTTCACTTGCTTCTCGCGTGCAGTTCACGTGATGAAATCGACAAGCTATGGACATCACACGCAAGGGAAATTGACGATAACAGATTGCGTTATCTTTACGGCGTGAATTTCCTTCATTCGGGGATTCTATCACGAGCTGACAAGAAGAATTACATGGAGGATTGATACGATTTGTTGGTTTTTAATATTTCATAGGAAAGCTCACCGCAGCATAATTGATACGTTCTTTATCTCTATAAAATAGCAGCTGTGTATGAGAATCATTCAATAAGGATAACGATGTGTAGATCGAGTCTTCGCCAATTGATTGTTAAACGTTTAGAGGATGGATACACCTGTGCATTTAAGATAGGATGCTGGATCGTTAGTTAGAAGCATGTAATTTAAAGTAGTGCACTAAGGTAAATAATAATCGTATCGTTAGCAAGATTTATATTGCTGCGTATTTGAGGATCAATTTTCTCAGTGTCCTTGATTCAATAGGTATAGGGTCGTTGGAATCCATTATCTGTGGATAATAAAATTAAAAGGTATATTTATGTCTCGCATTTAAAGTAGGTATTGATGTATTGATGATCGATACATTAGTTCTAGCACTGATCACACGGGTTTTCCTTTGTTTGTGTTTGTGTAGATACAATCACTATGATGTAAACCCTGTACTTATAATATATGTTATCTATACCAGTATTGCAAAATTAGAACATATTTAAATTATTGTTTCAGATAATAAAGACAAGATTATGTTAACAATGTAACTTTTGTGAGATTAATATTAAATTTGCCATGAATATGGACAGGATTAATTTTGAATTATATATACTTTTGAATACCAACAGTCTAATTATTAGACTATATCTTAATAAACCTCTACCTACAGGGTTTGGCTACTCCATTCTATTTCCAGTTTGGAATATTGGAATATGGAAGTCTGGAGATAATCATGTAGTTTAATATACTAAACATTAATATAATATAACTTTAATATTAATAGTGATAGTGTACATTTAAATTATTGTGTGTAGTTTCGTTGGAAAATCTATGTTTGCATCTAATTATATTAAGTTTATAAAGTCGTTAACTTGATTATGTAGAAACACTACCATGTTGTCATGACGTGTACTTTTGGTTCATATGATAAATATACTCATACTAAATATAATGCATATAAAATAATACCTACGTAACTAAAAAAAACACACTTCATGTTCCAGATGAGTTTGTGCACTGAATTTACCTCGACAATGTACATACACTTCTCATAGCACAGTGAGACTAAAGATACTAAATTTTAAATGGCTCTCTCAACATTCATCTTGAAATTTGTAAAAAGATAAGCCTCTATAAAGTAATATACACCCACTGTATGCATGATGCGTGCATTCCTTGTGAGAAGTAAATATTTAATGAACCCTGAAGACGTCTCTCACTCCTTTCAACGTCACGTTATTTCTAAATATAATAATAGCCGACCTGTGGCTGTAAATTGACTAATTACTCTAATCTTTGGTTTTCGCTTTCACTAAGACCGCAGTACCTAATTACACCACCTGAACATACGCGTTGCCTGGCAACCCGTGTAATTAGCTACTGTACAGAAACGAAGGCTTTTCGCTCAAATCAGTTATGTCCACACACGGTAGCCACAGCTACAGGTAACCGCGCGTTGGGTCAACCGGATTCGCACCTTTGGGGTCTTATCTTAATTAGCGGATTTCCCACCAGGTGAGCCGAGAGAGCGGAACGCTGGTGTGGTAAAAAAAAAAGGAGGGTAACATTGTGTGTTCCTAGACGCAACTGTCACTCTGGGGACGTAACGTAAAACCGTTTCAGTCACCCCTAACTTCGTGTGACACGGTAAAATGGCTACCTGATCCCATATCCCGTACAAGTTTAATTTCTTGCGCACGGCAGGAATGGAGATGACCTGCCCTGCTGCAAGGAGATGGAAAACTTGGGCATGTTTGAGACAAGCGCGGTGGGTTATGCGATACCCCTTTTCCTCAAGACCTGTTTATATAGACCGGGGCAATTTGGGTTTGAGTTCTCACACAGGCTATTAGTAAAAACAAGAAGAACGGGTAGTGGAGATGGGGTGGGGGTGTTGGGGTAGGGGTGGGAGGCAGGTGGCTTGTCTTATCTGTACACGGTGACCTCGCTTTGGGTGTGGTGCCTGGTTGTACCCGTTATAACGCGGATACTGATGTACACGATTAACACTGTAAAGAAACAAAAGTGTATAATTATAACGTAAGTTTCATCTGAAGATCAGAGAAAAATGAACATACATTACATGTCATTGGCCATACGTTCAGTCTAACGCATACATATTACATGTATACACTCATCCTGGTGTTTGTTCTGTAACATTCTCGACCAAGTCAACATCTATACAGTGCAGACGAACCAAAGCACCATATATTTATCAACAATAGTATATGCTTATCAATATAGCCAGCAACATTTATTTTTTACAAATTGCAATAACCAGCAATAACAGAAACCTTTCAACGGGAAATATCATTATTTACTAATCTGGGTAGCGTTTCTCGAAGCTCTCATATCCACTATGAGCTCATAGCGCTCTCGTAAGTGCACGATCCCCATGTATTAGAGATCGCTACGAGAGTCCTTATGGTCTCGTAGTAGATAT
>JAVCKZ010093945.1:0-11519 GCA_034780755.1 Lepetodrilus elevatus | reverse complement strand
CGCTCTTGATCAAACAGTCTGATTGACTTGTCACTATCCAGTATAGGATATGACCTGATTTATGAGCCCCCCCCCCCCCCACACACACACAGAATTGGAAAATATTGTTCAATAAACATGTATTATGTTACGTTATGTATTATCGTCAAATTATGAGCCCCCTAAAAAATATACTTTGAACCCCCCCCTAACCTGAAAGTCTGTATCCGCCCCTGTATGATGGGCTTACTTGTGCTAGGTCGGAAGTCCATCGGCAGTTGGGGATAGCACACTGGAATATCCAGTCGCTACCAGAACCCGAACACCGTATTCAGTCTTTATTCTTACTCCGAGCCGATCAGTCATTGGTTTACCAATTTAATGCTGAGCGCCAAGCTGGGGAACAACAAGTGCCACATTTCAAAGGCATAATATCATATATATTTATGGTTGTTTGGGACTAGATCTTAGCTACAAGTGCAAAATACATTCACTTGACATTCATAAAATAGTCCAAATGACTTCCAAAAACCTTTCCACGGTAACGACATAACTCTAATGTTTGCTCTCAATTAAAATATTTTCATGACGTCAATTCGTTATTTGTTACGTACGGTATCTTGAAAGGAATTTCCGCAGAAATGACAGTGTATCGATTTGGAAGCACTATATAATTTAGGGTGTACAATCCTATTTATTTATAGAGGTTTACTGCATGTCTATTTGTCATGTTTCCGCCAAGATGACACTGATATAGTGCGTGTTTAATTTTCTGAGATCATCCTATAAAGACCAATGTGAGAGACCACGTAAAAGTTTAAGTATCGGTACAGTTAGCTTTCAAGTTTTCTGTCAATAACCTACCCCCCTCCACCCTCCCCTCATTAAAGCTATTTTCCCTCATACCGAGTGCTGCGGCAACAAGTGCGAATACTAATTGTAATACCATCCCAGTGCACAGAAGTCACGGCGAATAGAAATACTATCTTTTCTTTTCTTTTTCTCTTTTGAATTGGGGTTTAGACCCGCTTTCAAGACGCTTTCACTTATATCATGGCTTGTCAGTTTAGTGCAGAAGGAAACCTGCAACATCCGTAGCCATGACTGTTGTGGTAAACCTGATGGCACAATTAGTAGGCCTATAGCTATCAACATCCCTGAACCGAAAGTACGTTTAATCTGACTTCCGGCACAGAGCAATCGTAAGCCCCATGAGATTCGGGGCTCACGTGGTTACCACTCTCATAGCGCTAGGATATGTTTGATGAACAGGAATGAGCATGTATTAGACGACTGCATGCATACTGAGACTGAACAGCGGTCTTGCAGTGACATGAACTATATACTAGTCTGCATTTAGTCTGCATTTAAACACGTCTGATGAAGACCACGTGACATGCTTTGCTGAAATTTAAACTTGCAACGCCTCTTTAAATTTACGAGAGTCTATTTTGAGTTGCGATTTTGGCATCTTACAGACACTACAACAGAAATCTGCAGAGTGTTTATTTATTGGATATATATAGTTAAAAGACCAAGGCTATTAATGACGCCTTTCATTAGATTCTTGAATTTTCTCTATACTAGATGGCTAGGTATGTTATGCACATCTGGTCCAGACATACATGCAGCTAGGATAGTCTTTATTATTCGCACCACCTTCTATCAAAGAGATATTATTATTATATCTCTCTTTTGGTATCGTCTCCGCTCGAAGCTCGCATATTGACTATGAGACCATATAAGTCTCTCGTAAGTGCACGATCCTCATGTATTAGAGATCGCTACGAGAGTCCTTATGGTCTCGTAGTAGATATGATAGCTTCGAGAAATGACACCCTTGTATAAAGACAACCATACAACTAGAAACCCTACCCCATCCTCCACCTAAAGGGAATCTAACTTCTGTTGTTCCGGAGTATTTATAAATCCTATATAACTCACTCAGCATAAACTGACACTAGATCTAGAGCAAACAAGTACAATATTAATTGGTGTAGGCTACGTAGCCATTTTATTAACACTCGTACCCGGATGGAGTAAAGTCACGTGATTTCCGGTATTGTCAGAGAGTTATGCTCTTTATTTCAGATGGTGGCATATATAGTTCATGATAGTACGACTCTACAACGCATATGTTTCGCTTTAAGACGATTGGGCGTTACATGCACCTCATATCTGACTATTTTCATCAAATTAGCCATTTCATTATTTTATCAGCTAATTACCAATGACATCGATATCATCTAACAGCAACACTTACTTCATTTATGTGCGGATATTTATAATTATTCTGCATACAGTAATTTCAAAAGGGAGGGTTCGTTTTCTTAGAATCGCAGTTGACTGATTCAGTACATAATTTCTAGCAAATTCATGATCTAATCTTACAAACAACAAATTTGCGTTTTCTCATATATCAATCTAATTAAAATCAGATTTCGTTTCCCTCTTTAAACATTTTGACATTATTTCGCTAAACTTAGACACTAAAGGATGTCCAACTATCTGAGCGGCAGCTTCATATCTCATCTTAATGAGATTGCTCATATATAGTATGCTTTTACTATCTAGTTAAGTGGGTCATTCGGAAGGAACGTGCAGTGTTCAATTTCCCATTACAATAAAAAAGTATACTTATAATGATCGACGGATAGATAAAAACCTATCAAATAATTTTAAATCATCTTGATGCGATTTCCTGTAACCTGAAGTCAGCATTTTTCTGACCCTTTATAATTAGAGATAACGATGAAATCTTCCTTTTAACTCTTTACGACAGTTACAAGCGGTAAGCGATGTTTCTTTATGGCTTAAAATATACTTTCCCATTAGCGAGGGTAACTTAGTCTGAAGTTAAATTCCTATCTCAATAACTTTTACACATATTATTATTCTGTTGTTGTTGTTGTTATTATTATTATTATTATTATTATAGTTGTTGTTGTTTTGTTTTTAAATTGGGATTTCAAATATTTAACTAATGTTAATGATTTGTCAATTTACTGAAGAATGAAACCTGCATTGCATGTGACGCAAAGTGTTGCAGTACTACTGACTGATAGCACCAACAGACGGACCATGGGCGGTCAGTACAAGGAGTCACTGTATGGATAACTATTTTTACAGACAGTTGGAATCTAACGTCAATGATTCCATTGGAATGTGATCTAAGGAAATGCGCGTTCAAATCCGCAGCCTCTAGCGAGCGCCTATCGTCACACCCGAGAGTCAACTGTGAAAGTGACAGGAAACCAGTTTATTTCTCTTCTATTGACGTCTTGAACGCATATCTGTAGTGTTCCGTCATCTCAGTACCTCTATGCTGGAATTCCACCACGAATAGTACAACACACACAGTGACGAGACTACTGTCAGACAACACAAGGCAAATAAACAACAGCAGTGCAGAACATAAAAGGCAACAAGAAGAAATAAGTTACGCCTAAAAAAAGTGCATAATGTTCCAATTGCTGTCGGGAAGTTTGACATCTTGATGAGCTGTTGCGAGCAGATCCGCCGTCCCTAGAGATCGACATCTCGCGGAGGGCTGCATACTCTTCGGCAACTGTTTTACCCCCGCGTTACGTCATCGCGAGAACATGACACCGAAAACTGTTTCTTGAATCAATACGGATATTCCTGTGGGCGGGTACTTGAAGCGCCGGAGGCACGCGTGTTATTCGGTTAAGTGGCTCGACTTGGTCTTCTGGAGGTAAGGCGTGGAATACAGGGCGTGGAACACGGAAATAGACCGTGAGACGACGTCGTGCTCTGGGAACGTGAGACGACGTCGGGTACTGCGAACGTGGGACGACGTCGTTCTCTGTCAACGTGGAACGGGCACTGCGAACGTAGAACGACGTCGTGCACTGCGAGCGTGGGACGACGTCGGGCACTGCGAACGTGGAACGACGTCGGGCACAGCGAACGTGCGACGACGGCGGGCTCTGCTAGGTGTGGACATGAAGTATTGCATTGTCCTTTCTTAAATATCGTGCAACATTAACTGCCGATGTCAACTGTTTTACTGATGTCAACTGTCGCAGAGCACGACTTTGTCCAGCGGTCCCAGTGCTAATCGTCGACGTTGGTCTATATATGTCCGGAACACTATTTAGTACGTGGATAAATTAATCCTGGTATATTATAGGAATGAAGAGACAAACAGATTCATGGAAAAGGAATATTACAAATATATAATAACAATGAGACTACGATGCAAATTAAAGAGCTTTCCAAATAATGTATAGGCGAATAAAAACTACATTTTTCAGCGACATGTATGGGAAATACTTATACCGGATTATAGTGGCAGGATATGACGTCATACCACCAATAAACGTAGGAATAGATTTGAAGTATTCACCATTGCATGGAAGCCTTCCACAGATGAAGTAAACAATGTCTCTGTTTAGTACGTTAATAGCCGTGGCAGAGGCTCCATCGTTGTAGCTGCAAGTATTTGCGAACAATGCGGTTGATCCACGAATATGCTGTGTATATGGCACATCCCTCTCAAACTGCGAGTGCTACGTACACGTGCGACCTTTGAGGTAAACCCCAAGAGTGCACGCGAACACATGCTCTGCTCGAACTTACGAGAAGTCTGTAGGCTTTCCAATGTAAAATGGCCACATATTGAACATATTGAACAGCCACAACCGATAGTGTTCACATTATTCACGTCAACGACGTAATACGTAAGCGTTGTCAACGTCACCGGAAGTCACAGCCCCATCAAATAATACCCCCAAACCCCCAAAACAATCAACAAAATAACAACAAACAAACCAACAACAACAACAACAACAACAACAACAAACCAACCAACCAACAACAACAAAACAACAGCAAACAACCAAAATAGGTGTCCTGTTCGAGGATCCTAACAAAGTCCAATCACGATCCGGACCGGACATTCTTACCTCGGTGTCAGCTAGGGTCCTAATTCTAATATAATTTGTGTTAAGATTCTGGAACAGGACACCTAACTTTTGGTTTCCTGCACATGAACTGTGCGCCTGTCTGGAGACACATTCCAATCGCTTAGTCATCTAGCACTTTAAGGCCTACTTCGGGCGGTTTCTCGAGGATCTAGAGCAATGCAAGAGTTCACACGGTCGTGAAAGCAATGCTAGAGTGACGTCACGAACGTTTGTCTCGCAACAACTAGACATGTGCAATGAAACTTACGGGCTAAACTATAGTAAGCGCCCGATGTAAGCCTAATCATATAGGAATGGTGGTACTATTCGAATAACCTGTGACATTTACCACCCTTCGTAATACCAATGTCCTAGCTGTTACGAGCTTATGATATAAAGTGATGTTTTATTATAAAATAGTAATTGCAGATGAACATATTCATGTCCAGCCATGTAAATATTGTCTTGATCTACTCGGAATGCTCCTCTTTGGCTACTAGAGTTAAGCCATAGCGATTGTTGGCTGTGAACTAACACGAACAGGCATTTCAAAACTGTAAACCACAGCGGATCGCGGAACGATTCTTCCTAGATTCCCCCTGTCCAGTGCAGAAGCATAGGCCCTATTCCAATGTGTGTGACGTCATCGTAACGTGCGCAGTATGATTAGGAAGTCATTAGCAAACGAGCGGCAAGAATGACCGCAGATCTCATCATTTGTTAGCAATTTACGTAATGGAGTACGTAGTGCGAGAAACCACGAGATGTTCCTTATCTATCTGGGTATTCCTCTTCAGGATATAAACAACAGCAAGGTTTTGAACATCAGCCATAAAATACATTCGGAGGTCAAGATATCGTTTCTCGAAGCTCTCTTAACCGCTAAGAGACTATAGCACTCCCTTTCCTGATTGCTAGGAGAGTGATCATGATCTCTTAGCGGCTAAGAGAGCTCTGTGAAACGATACCCATGTTGTGAGGGAACTTAATTTTGTGTTTCAGCTAGGGTATCGTTTCACAACAATAGATCGTATTTACTTATATATAAGAGATCATATCGTTCTTGACTATGGCGATCGGACATGTATGACAGTGCTAATGTCTCTTAGTGGATTATGAGAGCGTAGAGAGACGATACACAGGACTCTGAACCGTTTCCAGGGGTGCTTTCAGAGTAACAAAGGCTTGCGAGTGGCTTAGAAACGACTTACAAAACTAGCCACTGTCTCAAGAGGCATCGGACATGAAACCAGTTTAACTAAGCGGCTTACTTAACCCTGTGCTGATTGACCCCACCGCAGTATTTTTGTTTTTGAATTATGGTTTACATCCGGTTTCAAGATTTTTTGTTCAGTTCTCCCGTTTTCCTGTACGACACTGCGTAACTGTAAGGAAACTTTACCTTCAAATTTACCATAGACATCTCACCTCAACCGACCAATCTTAGATTAGTTAGGCATGTATCCAGTTCAACCAAAGAACATGTACATACAGTTTGCATAGGTGTGAATTCGCACGATTTCTGGATATAAACAACAGCATTATAATTATGTTGTTGTTTATATATTGGAATTTACGCATTTGTTTTCCCTCTGTCCCTACTTAAATAACAAAAAAATGTATGTTTGTTTATTGTGAATACTAAACACACGGCACATTAAACTGCGTAATTCCAGAAACAACCAATCAGTTAAAAGGTGACCAACTTGAAAAAGAGTACCACCGCGCATCTATTGCCAACACGGAGTAATGCGGAACACTTATGTTTATGTAAAACTATCGCATGCATACTATTTCAATTCCGGATAAAGAATACCGCATACCCGACTATCCCAGTGGGTAATGGATAACAACACCAGCCACTCTTAGTTGCACTGATTCATGTCCAAGGACAATACAGATCTCTTTGTCCGCAGATGGGTATGAGCAACGCATGTCAAACTATAACCAGGATGAAAACATCGCCAATCTATCGTACCAGGTCTGTAGCTATGCGAAATAAAACATGATGCCCCTACATAATAGAAAACAATAAATATATCTGTTAATGTTAACCTTTAAGGCTTGTTGTGTTCGTAGAAGAGATGATTTTGTTGTTGTTGCATGCCAATTTATACGTGGAGATCAGAAGACGGAAGGAAAATAACTGGAAACAAGTACATTAACGGCGAGCATTACATTTAGCCGAATTCCAGAGAAATAAATCAGACAGTAGAACTGATTTTCGTTGTATCTACCCCTACCACCTTCCATAACACACACACGCGCGCACACACAAACGCGCACGCGCGCACACACACATACACACACGCGCGCACGCAGACACACACACGCACGCACGCACACACACACACACACGCGCGTGCGCACACGCACACACACACACACACACACACACACACACACACATACACTCGTATTTCGGTACTTGTAAAGCCAGTGGGATGTTTTTCACTATTCTGTGACTTTGTTATTTCTTCATTAAAGTTATCCGTCGCCTCCTTACAGTACTAGTATTATTATATTTTTACAAAAGTAAGATATACATATATAAAAAGATGTTAAGATTCCACGTGGAGCAAGTCAAAACATAAAAAAGAGAAAAATTCAGATCACAAACTCAATTACTATTAACGGTATCGTAAATGTTTCGGGTTGTACTAAATTCGAACAGATCTTCACCATGCACACAATCATGGACAGAGAAATGCCTGTATACGCCTGGGATATGAAACTACGTGATCACCTCAGTTAGGGGTAGACGTCTGTTCTGATAACATAATAGTTAATGCATACAGTACAGCTCCGAATGCACAAAAACTCACATTTGAATATAAATTAAAAACGAACTGTGAGGAGGATTTAACAATACAGGGAGGGGAGTGGGTGTGGGTCCATAATTCAGGAAGAATCCGATCTCAAAGATTGTATTGTAAAACTATCAAAATGCTAATACAATAAAATATTTCTGAAAATGATGAAAAATTGCAATGTGCACAAGATACGACTGATAACTCGTTCTCAACCGATGCCACCAAGACAAACGTCTTCACATAGACCAAAGCATGTTATTCAAGGTCGTGCTTGAAATGGATCATTCTACTATCTGAGTGGCTTGTTATATTCGTCAAGGTCTACAACTCGACAAGGTCGTTCATATCCCGAGAGTAAAACCAAACTGTTGTTACGGTAACCAGAACAAGCATGGGTGCCATAATTGGTGAGCTATATTCCCCGGATCCGGAACAGGACCGGGCAATCTGATTGGTTCACGTGATCCACATATGATAAAAAATAAACCCACACGTATTTTTCTTAACCAAATAGCCTTAAAACCCCAACCACGTAAGACAATCAGGTTGACGGGAAGTGGGTCTGGGTCGAGAATATACTCCACTACAGAATTTGCTATTATTGCTTCACAACATTGGGATGCAAAGTGAAAGCGACAGCTGAAGACACAATTGTTCAGATATATTGATATTGACTTATATATATTCACAAATTAAGTAGCCTACACATTTAGCAGTTTGTTCAGCACAATTGACTAGCTAGTCGAGAGGACTGCAACAATTTCTTGAATACTTAGCATAACCATAATGCTTACATATCTCATCCGTAGGTGTCTTAAATATTTCAGTAATAGTATATACAACGACACGTTAGACATATTTACCAATGCCTTAAATAAAGATCGATGTATATGGTTAGTACACGAACCAGTATAAGCTGGAATGTTAAAGAAAGTGTGTTCACACTTGGGAATGACAACTACATTATTGTGCAACATGCTGATAACACACTACCTATTCTTTTGCTTTCTCTTTGCTCAGAATCCATTAAATCCTCGTCTTCACAACGCGAAAGGCAGCTGGTCTTAGAGATACAACACCTACATAATAACATTTAGCTTGATCCCTGCTCACAATTCAAGGACAATACTGAGATAGAGAGAAAGAGAGAGAGAGAGAGGGGGATTGAGAGAGAGGGGAGGGTAGAACGAGAGAGAGAGAGAGAGAGAGATAGGGGGCAGAGATTGGGGGGGGGGACATGTATAAAGTGAGAGATGGGACAAAGCAAAGATAGAATTACTGCTAGAGAGGGGAGAGGATATGTAACAGGATCATACCTTATATTATTCACGGACGAGAACGATTCCGCTGCTGAGTAGTCTCCCCTTATGCACAGTTATCGTTCTTGGTTCAGGTACACTCAGCGCTGTGTCTTGACGTAAGAATGTGTTGCGGGTTTCCCTGTCGCTATATGTCCTAATCGACAAGAAATGACTAAATTATGACATAACAGTATTAAAGCGCACCTAAAGCCCTCACCTTTCCTTCCCCACCCACATAGACATATCAATCACATGGGTTTCCGCTGCTCTTCACGGTAAAATATATTTAATATAACATTTAATTGTTGTAGGACACTGACTTTTGACAAAGGTTGTATAGATAACGTAGCTCATCAAATATTCCAGGTAGATTTTCTTTCTTTATCTGTCGTTTCTGTTAGCAGAATGTGACCGCATTATATTGTATTTGCTGTTACTAGTCAAAGTCATAACATGCATAATATGAATGACAGGAAATAAATCGATAATGTTAACATTTCAAAATTGCATTAGGCTCTACAACGTAGTTCTTGACGACAGTAACCATCCACATTAGCCTGAAAACACCACTCTAGCAACATATCGTTATAACAGTCATGGTCTAAGCAATAGGTAAACTATTAACATTTTAACACATATTTTACACTTCATGAACTATAATATATGCATTTACAGATGATAATAATAAGAAACTTTATTTATCGTCGGGTATGCACATACCAAAGAACGTTAGCTATGTAGAACTATTATTCCGACAAATAAAAGCAACATAAATGGATAATAAACAGATACACATTTAAAACAAGAGGGTAATGTTAGGTCAGAGAAATATGATTGCGTTTGAAATTTAACATATGTTATATTCGTCAAGGTCTACAACGTTTAACTAAGAGGCAATTTTGTTTAGGACAATACTTATACACTCTACCGTAATTATGTAATATTAGTCATGTTATTTTTAATGTGCACATGTATGTTGTGCCAATTCTACGCTCGAAGGCAGTACTCATTCATTTGTACCCAAGTCTATGGATCGGACATATCTGTGAACCTCTCCCGAGTATTGTCGAAGCTTGAACGTTGTCTGCCACCACACTCGTAGCAACTTCGCGACATTCCGGATCGGAAATATTCGAGGATATCAGTGGATGTCGCTCGGTTGATCCGATTGGTCACATGAGTGACTTCCGTTAAATTTCAAACACGGTCAAATTACCTTTCACACATTACCTTCCACACACTACAATATACACACTACAATATACAGTCTACAATATACCAACATTTCTATCTCAGAAGGTACATTACATAGTGCACTAGGCTACTGAACGGAATCAATATGGAAACATGTAATTTTTGGTTATTCATAACTCAATTTGCAGTCCTGTCTGCCTTTGTTACAATAACCGTGTTGCTTTTGAAAGTCCGTAGTGAAAAGAGGATACTAGTATATCACCAAATGTACACATTACTCCACAGCCTGGCAGAAGCCTACTTCGAGCGGTTACGCTAGTTTAACCTGGAAGTGTCAATGCGCATGTCTAGTTGTTACTAGACAACCTTCCGTGCTTCGTGCGCATGTTCGTGGCGTCACTCTATCCTTGATTTCGCAATGTAACGCGAACTCTAGCATTGCTCTAGCTCCTCTAGAAACCGCCCGAAGTAGGCCTATGTGTACCAAAGGCTGGCAAAGCGCTACATAACACTCCGCCATCAAAAGTAATCTTAAAAGCTGATGACTGTTACAAATAAGTAACGAAAGTATCCACAGCGTACCCCATGCTCTGTCAAGGGAAATTACCCTCCCACTGGTTTCGGTTTATACATGCTGTACCAGATAGCGGACATTTCATGTTTTGTGCTCGCGCCAACTGATGAGAATATTTGAAAAGAAGTATTTCATATACGTTTACATTTACTATAAGTATCTGTGACATGATAACTTAGCTTCGTAGCACTTCATTGCCTATGCAAATTAGTTTCCAACTTTCAGGTCACCGCTTTAGTATTTCAACAGCGTCAAACATTTGAATGTGTCCCCCCTCAGTATAGATTACATCAACATTGGTTTTGTACCCTCGAGTCAATTTTGGTATAGCTGACGCACCTAGCTAGTATTATAGTATCAAATATCAAACAGGCATCTTCCTATACATTGCGCAGCATGCGTTTTCTAAAGCTATTATGATTACGAACTATTATAACCCGGTAATGTTGCTGCATTACGCCATTTACGGGACCAGAAAAGGTGCCAAAGTGTGACATAGGACTCGTAGTAGCTATTAGGGAGAGAATGGTTGCACTAGAAGTGCGTTCAAGATAGAATACAAGTATTGTGGCGTAGTGTATTGCATGTATTCTTGAACGGGTTAAGGTACGGCCAAACCTAGCGCGGGAAACGCAGCGGTTCCCGCTGCGTGTGTCACGCACCGATCACTTCTTACTAAAATGCACGAACCGGCCACACCTAAACCGCAACGCAGCACGGTTTACCGCGC
>JAVCKZ010093934.1:0-11520 GCA_034780755.1 Lepetodrilus elevatus | reverse complement strand
GAAAAAATTTATTTTCGGCAACTAATTTAGGTGTACGAACTATTAGAGCGTACGAATAATTAGAGTAATTACGGTATGTTGTGGACATTTCTGTAAACATCAGCTTTTCCTAGATCAACTCAATCTTATGGGAACATTAGAGAACAATTTCTATTTGTGAATATTTTCCAGTGCAGAACATTTTCTATTTATTCCACGACAATGAGCAGGGGGAAATATGCAGGCCATTCTTTTGTTGCCTCCATTGTCCAGTGAAGATATGAACAAACAATTCCAGCTAGTTTTCACATGTGAAAATGTCCACAAAATAACTGGTCTTTGAGCTGTAATGATCTCATGTAACAATAGGATGACATCCCTGAACAATGCCACAAGAGAAGAGATTATCTGGCAAATATTCACTGATTATCCAATCCTATAGAATATATTATTACAAAGAATATGCACAAGAAAATGGACATAAAGATATCTGTAGTCTTTTTTGTGTGTTCACAATATAATTTCATCTAGTGAAAGATTCTAGAAAGTGACTCTGAACCCCAACTCCAAAAATAAAAAATCTATCAATTGTCAACTGAATACCCATTGTATGAATAGTTTGATTAAATGAAATAATATCGTATTATTTTCTCAATCAAGACTGCCCACCACAAAGATATGATATTCAATTTCTTGACAGTTTAATAAACTTAAATTAATTCTCAAATAAATCTTCAAACCACCTTTTCGTGAACATTTATAATAGAAATATTTCAGTTCCGGCTAGCAGCTAGTGTTAAGATTGATCCCTGTCGACCCTATACCATGTCCACGACTGCAGTATTTCCTCCAGCTATCTAAGACTTCCCACCTCCTCCTGCCAGCTGAAGACTCTATTGCTTCTGGTAGATATAATAGCAGGGGGGCTTTGCAGCTCATTTAAAAGGAATTGCACGAATTACCCTTGTCATAAATCGTGTCCAGATGACTAGATCTCTTGAGCCCTTTAGCCCGGGATCAGGGCACCACTGGCGCAGGTACAGATAAACACACTGGCATGAGGGCAGATGGCAACTAGCTACACGTGGAATGTTAACAATGTAACATGGATCCGTTACTAGTAGCACCAATACCCCCTGCCCCTAATCTGTGGGCAGTCAGCGGGCTCGCGGGACTGAACAGTTTGAGAAGCATGGAACCAGCTGTGGTAGAACCGATAGCGTTCCAGCATTTACCGAGATGTACCGAAATGGACTGAAACCAACCGAATCGTACCACACCGAAACCAATACTACAATGTCTACAGAATGTAAATATGATGGACAGAAGGATGGGATAATAATCAAGCCAGTCACTCGATAAATTCCAGATCTATGCTCTCAATTCCAGATCTATGCTCTCAATTCCAGATCCGTGCTCTCTTAGGAATGGAACATTCAGACTCTTACTGAATTCATTAACTAGGAATCCAGCATGCACGGACCAGCTTTCATATCTACGCCACACAAATAGGATCTCTTCCTATTTCAATATAGCGTAGTGTGTGTGTATTGTTGGCCTAGACAAGAGTCTTACATTAACATGAACATATTAACCCTTCTGCCCTCAGAACAGCAATTGCTATTATTCCACCAGACAGACCCGTAACCCTTTAACCCTATCTCCACTGGATTACACAACCAGAGATGTCACCAGAGTAGTGAGCAGTGTAAACCTAGCTGGGCAAAGGTTAAAGTAAACTTAACAAACCTTTCCCCCTCTCTCTCATCCAATAAATCATTTCCTGCTAATTTATCTCCGTTGCATGCAGAGGTTCCTGCAAAGTGTTTGTCCAATTAGTGAAGACATAATTGTCATGCTATTTGTAGGACGCACTATGTCATGTTGGCACTAAGCACTGTTACTTAACACTGTGACCTTTCTCTGACACCGCCTTCTTGGAAATAACGATGTTGAAATTTAATTAATACGGCGTGCACTTCTGGTGGAAAAGCCGATAACAATGACAATGCCTGGAGATGTTACGTAAAAAAATAACAAATCAATCCCATGTACACTTCTTAGATGTTCTCCATTTACAAATTGGCTTGTCATGCAATACTATGGGGGGAAATGACACCTACAGCATATATCAGCCTTTCATGTATTTGTGTAGGTTATTAAATAACAGGAAATAATGATGTTGTTTTGTAAAACTGTTCTGAATGTAAGGGGAAGTAATTGAAGTTGGAGTAAATAAGGGGTATGTATTTACAATGGACTTTGGGGTAAGTTCTGAGAATAATGCTATCCAATCAGATCCCAGTGTTGGCAAAGATGTCTTGAATGTGACAGCGATATTCAATCGAAGATCACAGTGATGTGATTTGTTTGTTAAGTGGGTTGGATAAAAAAAAATAATGTTAATTATTTGAGAGAGAAAATGAGAGAGAAAAATGTCTGATTGAACATTAATCAGAAACTGTTTGCTGAGTAACACAGATGCTACTTCTAATATCTTGAAAAATGGAAAAATAAAGAAGAAAACCCATTAAAATCTGTATTTGTTCTTGATGCCTAATTTTTTATTTATTTTTACATATTTTGTAATTGGGGTTTAGAGCCGCTTTTAAGATTCTTTCACTTACATAACCTGCAGCATTCGTAGCACTGAATGTTATAGTAAATATGTGAGCACCGGCTGGTACTGACATACCAAGAATATATAATTACATAACACAAAATTGTAAAAAATCGGACATCTTGAAAAACATGAATACATTCTTGAAACAAATATTACAATCAAAGATATTCATCTCTTCTGTGCTGACGTCTTATGATGAAGTGTTATGTTGAAATATTATGCTGAAGTCTTATGTTGGTCTTATATTGAAGTGTTGTGCTGAAGTCTTAAGCTAAAGTCTTAAGCTGAAGTAATATGCTGAAGTGTGATGCTGAAGTCTTAAAGCCAAAGTGTTATGCTGAAGTCTTAAGCTGAAGTCAATGCTGAAGAAGCACACCTGGTAGTGAGAACAAGTCTGCCAGTTTCTTCTCCACCTCAGTCAGGTACCACACATATGTGTGGTGGTCTGGAGGACCGCTCCACACCTGCGGTCCGTGGTCAAACACAGTGGTCAGCATGGCCGGCCTGTTTTTACAGTACAGTACCAGGCGACAGGGGTGGGTGTGTCTAAACATCGCAGTGGACCCACACGGACAAAGTATTTACACCACAGCTCAGGAGCCCGCCCAACACCACCAAAGACGTGGATGTATATGTGTCGACAACTTCCTATAATCCAAACATGGGTCTTTGTCGATTGGATTTATTAGGATAAAAATGCAGTCAGTAGAATGAGCAGGGTGAATGGTTGAGGGTTTCAAAGGAGGAAATATTGCAAAAATGTGTTTATTACAATAAAACCTCAAAAATCATTGCTGATCATGATACAGATAAGGGGGAAAATATTTTGGTGTTCATTGAGTGAGGTTATTTGTATTGTAAAGAAATTGAGTAAGATATCTACATTAATAACAATACATTTCACAATCAAATATGCTATTTTATAGGGGATGGAAGCCATCTGCAATATTAGACACAATCTGGAGTCAACAAGCATAAGCTCAGCACAGACAATGAACGTAAAAGAACGGCCATTTTATATACCAAAATCAATTTCTCAATCAATTTTTCACATAATCACTGAAATGACTTTCATAATCACTGATAAGTGTAGTTACTGGTTGTCAGTGACAACAGTATTTGCACCTGACAAACCTGTTACACTTTGCATTCTGGCCAGAAATATCAGCCTATTGATCGAGACATGCAAGATAATGGAGTCAATAAATCGGCACACTTCTGATGTCGCTCTGATTACTGACTTCTTCCTCGAGTGAGTGAGTGAGTGAATATGGAGTGAGAAACATAACAATATTTACATACGTGTAGATGTTTTTCTAAATTTTACTTGGTAACCTTTCCTACTTGTAGTCCCTATTGAAACAAAGCCACAATATATATGCCAATTGCCTCAAATGCAATAATGATTTGATTGATTTTGTGTTACATTTGCACAAGCTATTGCATTGATCTGAGAAGAACCTGGATAACAAAAATGGTGGAAAAGACACTACAGGTTGCCACCAGGTGGCAGTGTTTGAATATAGTCCATGGCCTCTTCACCCCCTCTTTAACCTCTGGTATTACTCCACTCTTATGCCTTTCTCAAATTCTCAGGATTTATGCTCGATTTTCCCACAAAAAGTTGCATGGCTGTATTCCTGACATTTCTGCATTCCAAGAGATGATCTCCAACCCTTCCATAAAGTCTGGATCTTTAACCCTTTCATAACATCTGAATCCTTAACCCTTTCATAGTCTGGATGCTGGACACACAGTCTCAGAAAGCTTTGGCCTGGTTCAAAGGTCGTCCAGAAATTTAGAATATTGCCCCGAGAATTTCTAAAAGCTGAATCCATGAACTGAATGTCGAAACAATTCATTACGAAAAATTTCAAGGAAGTGGGACGACACGCCAGAATACGAAAAAAAGAATTAGACACAAATACTCAATTTAACGACAATTACTGGATCGGAACACTGTGTTGTTTTTTCCAGTTTTTCTTTTCTTCTATTGTTAGTTTGAATTTCCTGGCCGACGAGAGACAGACATTTGCACAGTAGTTGTGTTAACTTTAGGGGTATTTACTGTTTACCGCAAGTGTCCCCGGTAGACACTGGCATATGTTATAACATACAGATCGGAGATAGACTTTTTGATTAAACATTTCACATGTGCTGAAGGGAGCTAGAAACACATTGGATGGTTTTCCTGCAGGTTTTCTGTGTGTCCTGGAAATCATACGCGAACTGAACCAACATCCGGGTCCCATGACAACTGTCTACAAAACGTCATTACAAATAAAACACAAAGAAACATTACCATCGACCAACTGTAAAATTTAATATGAAATGCAAGATTTCTGAAGCAATGTTTGCAAATTCGTGCTTTGTGATATCGGGAGAACCCCAAAAATACTGGTGACATGAAAACTTATAAAACAATAGACAATATTTGATCACTGCATTGTCAAACAGGAATGTGGCGAACTTATTCCTTGCGTAAATATGGGTTCATCTGGCAGTCTGGATGCTTCTGTGTTGACTTCTCAATACCTGATGGATGATCAGATGAAGTGTACGAGGAAATAGACACATTCTGATGTGGTTTTTCATTGAGTAAACCAACAGCAAATTAAACAGCCAGTCAAAGCTTCTGCAGATCACATGGTATTTAGGCAGATGCAATATTTAGTGAATCAGCAATCGTTCTGAACGTCAGCATTGAAAACTAAGATTATGGTAAATTGGTGCAAGTGATCTAAATTAAACATACAACTTTTGATCTTAATAATAATAATATAATAATGGAGACTAATAATGCGCCAAATCCATCCTCTAAGGAATACTCGTGATCTTGCTGAAGTATGACATTGTCTAAATAGGCCGGCGACCAATAACATGCTCGTGAACTTCTTGGTCAAACTGGACTCGTGTCAACAAAAGGTGTAAACACCAAGAAGCCTGTTGTCCACGACTGTCACCTAGGTGAGAAATTCACTGACTTAGTAACAGAATGGTGAATACACTTCCTATATTTAAATAGGAATGTGTTGTTTAGCGTATGGTGACCTTGAAAAGTAATAAGCGTCACAAAAGTAAATTGACAAAATTTGATAAATATACAATTTTTACAGATGTCCTTTGGAAAGAAGTTATATTGGAAAAAATGTTCAATGGGAGTGGACGGATGGTCACATACAGTGACAATAGACAAACACTAGTAGACACATACTGAAGACAAAATACTTCACTTGCCATTTTCTCAAAACAGTTGTAGTGGGAGTTAGAATAAGCTTGTTCTCAGGCAACAATCGTCGCCTGAAAACCAAAGTGTTCTGAAGTAAAAAAGGGTTAATATCAGCAGAAACATACAGGATACAAACACCAGCAATGGACAAATACAGGAAACATATACACTGACCACCGACAAACACCAGCAGACATGTACAGGAGATACGGACACAAGAGTTTCCGCATACACAACGGCAGAGAAACACGGCATTGACACACGACTTGGTAGCACATTGGTACATGCAGGATGGATACGCTTTAACAGGTTCAGTCAACATGTCACAGTGGTGACAGAGAGTGACAGAGAGGACAGGTGACCAGGGAGCACTATTACACAGTAGCAACAATCTAGTTACCAGGAACTTGTGATAGCCGATCCAACAGGACATTGAGGAAACACCCTTACCATTGGCAATAAGAAAGAAAAGAAGTTCTCATATAGGTTTGTACAGGAAAAGTGAAAGAATGCAACCTCTTGCCCCATCCCACCTCCTGTCTAATCCGATGTGTGACCTCCTCAACATTTTAAGCTTGGCCTGTACTATCAATGAGTTCAAGAGACTTCCCAGTTAAAATACTAACAACAATAAGTTATGCAAGTGATGATTTCTGGAATGGAACACTTCCAGCATCGATGGATCTGTGGTGGTGTAGCCGAGACCCTAGGTCCAGGAGTTGGCCTGAACGTTGTTGTCCCGACTGGACACAGTGTTCCTTCTAACTACACACACCTGGTGGTCATCTCTCTCCAGCAGACGGCTACAGCCAAGAGTATCAGAGGTACTTGGGACAGATTTCATCCAGCCTTCCCCACCACTTAGTTAGAACCCAACCTGTTGCCACTTATAAAGTCCAAAGTGGTCACCCCAAAAATCTCCGCTACTTAGAACCCAACATGTTGTCAAAAGTCAAAAGTGGTAAAAAAATAATTATCTCAATGGAACCAGAGACCATATACAGTATCTGTATATGATCTCAATGGAACCGGCTCGGTTGTAACCAGAATCATTGGCCACTTGAAGAGTGTGCATACCAGCACAAGCTTAATTGTACAAACACTACAGAAGTGTATAATATTGCTGGTCAGAGGGTGCCGTTCAGAGTGATGGTAGCGGCCTGACCCTGGTCCATGTGGTGTCCAGGTGCGAGATGGACAGCCCCTTGGGTTCAGCTGAGGACAAGGGGCCAGTTGAGGTCCTGTCCTTGCCAGCAACCGGGAAATGCGAGGCGGAAAGCTTTCCTCGGGGAAGTCCTGATTGGCGTGTTCAGTGCAACACTGACTGCATGTACTGTTACCTAATCTGTCAGTGTGTACAACTGCATCACTGCATCATGTGCACACTGGAAATTTGATATGTGATTACTAAGCAAACTTTAGAGCATTTACTGCATTTTCCCCCACATATTTTCGAATTTAAATAATTATTAGTGACGATAGTCTGGATGAGAAATTTGTGGATTTATGAAACGGAATGGGAATTTCCAGTTCAAAAATATATGTTTAACCCTTTGCATTCCTCCCACATTTAATAGAAAAGCAGGAATTATTCAACATACGTGGTGGATTTCTACTGTGTATTAACGATAGCATAATCAACAGTGTGGATTATGCATAATTTGACGTCGTCGTCAGACAATGACTTTAACGTCATGACTTGTCGTCATAGGCGGATGAATGCTCATCAGCGGACTGTGGCCGTCTCTCTAAATCAAGTAATTCTCTAAATCAAGTAATTTTTCGGTAGTTTGTCATGATTTATTCCAATAACATGATTATGTTGAATAATTAGAATAACCCACTCGATACGGAAAATATGTCCCTCGAAACTGTGAACATTAAGTTCACGAGGGACATATTTTCCGTAATCACTCGTATCGAATGGGTTATTCTCTAATTAATACTCCACCCCCACCCCCCCCCACCCCACCCTGCTGGAGTACACCAAGGTACAATTCCATAGGGCATCTCCAGGTTGCATTCAGCATGGAGAGGGTAAAGAGACTAGAATTAAGCCACTATAGTAATATTTTAGATGGCACTGTCCTTTCCAATGGAATAAAACTAATAGAAATATACAACGTTTAGTTCAATGTAGATTATTAAATTCATCGTGAAAAAATATGGCCTATATATATTCAGTCTGTTCAGCACTAGAATCACAATCAGCTTGCTGATTATTACTTATTGTTTGTAGTTGCACATTTATAAATATTTTGTGTACATCTTATCCAGACCTCCCCCTAACATACATAACCTAGTTTAAAGCAAGCTGCCTCAACAGTTACCTATCTGAACATTAACCCTTTCCCTCCTGATGGCAACCCAAATACCCCTAGATAGACTTGATTCAGTGGAAAGATGGTTAACTGATCAGCTGTGCTGAGTGGCTGCATGTTAGGACATTGTTAGGACGATCCTAGCCACAGTATTTGGTGTCACGATATCCAGCTATTGTCAGCGACAATGCGTGTATACTTACACAGAGTATACCAGTTAAATGATTATTGATGAACGCGGCATGACAATGCCTTGTTACACGGATGGCCTCGGGTAACAGGTGTCCACGGTTACCACGTGGTTACCATGTTCGTCTCCACACGACCGGCCAGCTAAGAGTCCTCGCTAACAAACCTGCAATTACGAGTCTTCGGTATCGACACAGGATGCAGCATTTCTTTAAGTTAAAGAAACTGGATTTCTATGAAGAGAAAAGCAGTCCAGAGAACAATGCTTTCAAATTTTGTTAGCTGGACCGTGAGAAAGCATTGAACGCATACTGACATGAACACATTGAACACATCCTGACATGAACACATCCTGACATGAACACATCCTGACATGAACACATGGCAAACTACCAGACACAAGTATTGAAAAAGAAATGTATTACGATTATGACCTGTCAAAGGTTATACAAGTGGTTCCCTCTGGCATCAGTCTTTTCAATATTGTTGGGTAATGATGGATGGATCGGTTATTGCTGCTAACATTTCCCTGACATCTAGACTGGGCTGTCATGCATATAGCATTGAGATGTAATCCTGGCTACAATGCACAAGTAATACCAGTGACAATGAACAAGGAGAAAAGCTTGTAACAAAATTGTGACATGCAGGTTACAAACAAAATCACAGATGATGGTCTAACTGGTAGCCAAGTGTCTAGCTGGTAGCTGAGTGTCTAACTAGTAGCCGAGTGTATAATTGTTAGCCGAGTGTCTAACTGGTAGCCGAGTGTCTAACTGGTAGCTGAGGGCATAACTGGTAGCCGAGCGTCTAACTGGTAGCCGAGCGTCTAACTGGTAGCAAAGTGTCTAGCTGGTAGCTGAGTGTCTAACTAGTAGCCGAGTGTCTAACTGGTAGCCGAGTGTCTAACTGGTAGCCAAGTGTCTAGCTGGTAGCTGAGGGCCTAACTGGTAGCCGAGCGTCTAACTGGTAGCCGAGCGTCTAACTGGTAGCCGAGCGTCTAACTGGTAGACGAGTGTCTAACTGTTAGCCGAGCGTATAACTGATAGCCGAGCGTATAACTGTTAGCTGTCGTCTGGCTGTTGTCTAACTGTTAGCCGAGTGTCTAACTGGTGGTAGCCGAGTGTGTAACTGGTGGTAGCCGAGTGTCTAACTGTTAGCTGTTGTCACCTGTTATTAACGACACGCAGGTATGCTGACAGGTGCAATACGCCACTCTGGCCAAACGACTGACCACTTCTCACCACTGCTCGGACACACGGCCACCAATATTGAAGGCGATCAATGCCTGCCCACTTGACCGTTCCCAGAGCTGAGAAACCAGCAGTCAATAGCCATCTACCTATTAAAGTTAGGGTCCAAGGTGATTTGTCAAGTCCGTATCAACACTCAGGCTGTCTCCAAACAGGCATTATCCCACTCAGGTATAGCGGAATAGTGTATACAAACAGAGGCGACCGTGAGAAGGCCATTGTGTTAACCTCAACTCATTAATTTTAATAGTTTGTTTCCTTGATGTATTACTTTACTTGGTAGATATATTAACCAGTGAATTATTGAAATTAAGTAAATTGAAACACATAAAGGAATAATTTGTCATCAGGGCATCGTAAAATATAATATGACAAAGTAAAATGTCTTACAATACAATGCACCGGATAGCAGCAATCTAAACCCGTTATTTTTATAACATTTCATGATTACTGACTAGAATGTGATAAGGCGGAACTTTGGGGTTCTAAAATCAGATAAGTTAATAAACTTGAAAGAAAAATGAAAACCTTTATTTTAGCAATGTGAAATATATAAAAAAAATCCATTGGTATCAGACGACAAGATTGACAATAATTTCAAGCAACATTCTAAAACAAACGTTGCTCTAACCACAAAAGGATTATAACATGACACGATCTAAGTAAATAGACAAATAGAGACAGTACTTCACCACGATCCGTACAGTATTTCCCCAAGCTGTAATACATCAGAATAATATTTACAATGTTACACTGTAAATACTGTTCTGACATCTATACAGACCAGTGGGCCTATTCTCAAAAGTCGAAACATTCTTCCGGTCATACGACAGTCTAAGGATTTGCATGATAGTAGGCCTATGAAAATGTTATGCACGTTCTTAGGCTAAGAAGATCATAAGAACGTTTTGAGAATAGGCCCCCTGGTAAATATTGCAGATTATAACTACTGTAAAACATACACCCCTACACACAAACTTCTCAAGCTACGGAGAATGAATCCCATATATTTCAATGTTTGTGACGGGGAGGGTTTAAACTTGACGACATACAGGTAGGTATTTGTGAACGTCGTAGAACAAGTCTACCCAAGATAAGCCTCAAGGCAAGTAAATCCTAAATAACAAAGGCAAATACCTGGGGAGTTATCCAGATTTGATTAATTCAGCCTTAGGTGAATTACAGAGTTTTGGCCAAATCATTGTACACCAACTCAATCACAACTATAAAGTACAGAAACAGTATTGTGTGCATGCTGATGTGCGTGCGTGCGTGTGTGTGTGTGTGTGTTCAGATTTTACATAGTAGGTAAGATTTGGCACACACCAAAAGTCAAGTTAAACATGACTGATGTGTGTGTAGTTTTAATCTTGGTTTATATTGGAAAAATATAAAATGAATTGACTGTTTCTCATATGTTATCCTATAGACAGATACAGACATGGTCAGGTTTCCTTAATCCTTCTGTTATAACTAAACCATTTCCCTAACCCTCCTGTTATATTATAACTAAACCATTTACTCATGTTTCACTAACTTCAAAGTGTTTCATCCAAGTCTAAAACCCTGTGACATACATTTAACCCTGGAGATGGAGACCAGGATAGCGCCTCAGAAGGTGGTGCATGTTTTCCCAGTTCAATATTGACGGATATCATAATTGGAACAATACTATGGTCTGCTACTCAGTGTTATGCACACACCGGACAATGCCCAGTCTTAGTCAGCGCACACACACACACCCAGTCCACAGGGCTAATACAAGGACCCAGGACCACAGGCCTAATGCAGGGACAAACGTATACACAACTAAAGCGGGCAGTCGTGCACGGAATATACAGTCTTAAGAAACAAATACCCATATCTACAGACAAACGCTTATATCTACATTCACCTCCGATAGAAAGAAATAGCCAATAGACTCGA
>JAVCKZ010093923.1:0-11520 GCA_034780755.1 Lepetodrilus elevatus | reverse complement strand
ACACACACACACACACACACACACACACACACACACACACACACACACACACACACACACTCACACTCACACACACACACACACACACACACACACACGAACGAACATGTGCAATAGTGAATGTTTAATTGACATATGATAAAGTTCAGTATACATTTAGTTCATTTAGTGGCTATATGTTTATAATGTTATGCACTCGAGGGAATGATGTTACGTGCACTTTTACAACACTTAGTGTTGACTGCATATATGCATAAATGGTGTGGAAAATGCAAACGTATAATTAGATAGTAGTAAGTTCGAATCCCAAACAAACGTCTTCCCTCCCTCCTCACTCTCCAGTCGCATCTGGACATCAACAGCCCAACAAGCTGTGCCCCAGATGTCTCTAACATGCACCTTTATACTTGTACATTTACACGTGCGTGACATATGCAGATGGTCTTAATAAATAAGCAAATTAATCACATTTTCCTTTCTAATAAAATAGATATAAAGGTGTAAGATTACGTGTATCAGCGCCTCTATATACTTGTAGCTAGACTTTGGTGCACTAAGGTACATTTTGAAAATAATGCGGTAGGCCTACATACATAGTATATACATCGCTGCAACGTACTTATTATACTGCACATACAATTTGACTTTCATATCCACAAAGGTTTATGAATATAATAGTATTTACATTATACATTTAGAAAAGCAAAGGGTATAATTGAGCCCATAGTACTCATAAAATGCTTATGAATATACATACATCACAATAAACTATGCATTTATATATAGAAATATAATATATGGCTACGTATCTAGATATATATCCCTGCTCGAGCGCTCAGTCATATGCTCTATATTGAAGAAGATGGTTTTGAATATGGATCTGAAACTTTTGGAATCTTCAGAACATCAGGCTTCAAATGGAAGTTCATACAAAGGTATAATAGGCTTTGGATTCTCTATTCACATCATTTGGACCATCTACATGTTTATGTGCGTGCATACCTGTATGTCCTGTCAAAGTATACAGGCTGGTACAGGGAACGTGTATCCGCTATATTAATTGTCTTGAACACGAGGCATACTACAAGCTTTGTTGAAGGAGACATTTGCTGAGAAGTTATTACAGCAAGTCAGAGAACCGCCCGTACAATGCACACACGAGATAACCTTGGTAATAGCAAATACAGCTCATAAGCTACATACCCATCACGTACCGTCGCGAGTATGACATATCAAGATTGGGTGTTAGTACTTAACGCTACTCGGTGATGCAATGTTTCATTATTTCAGCATAACCACAATATCATGACATTTACACTATGCGTGTATAGCATACATTTACAAGGAAATGCACACAGGCGGAAATGTGCCTAGCTTGCAGATATTCTTGATATTCAGGAAAACCCATGAAAAATATTATACTAATTGCTAATTATGCTCCACTAAGACTACGGCGTTATCAAAGATGTATTAACACAAACAACGGGTGGATCAAATACGGCAGCAAGTAGAAACCAGTGCAACTTTGCAAAAGGATACCTTGAATGTGGATACTGTCGCCAATTTCTACTAGACGCGATCTAATGCCAGACATACTTAACACGACGATAAAGATGTTAACGGATAATGTGCAACACAATATTCAAGTTATAAAAGAATGCCAAATGAATATTGTATATTAACACAGATATCATTCAGTAATGTCAATTGGTTGTAATAGTACATGTACTAGTATTGTAAACTGACTATTTTCAAACAGAATTAGAAGGGCTGTTTAGTACAATTACTATTTGTATACTTGATTATGTTGTAAATTGATATCATGTTTGTGAATCTTCGGATGTTTTATCTGGAGGAAACAAATAAATAAAGTAGAAGGATTGACATCAATTACATCTGAAGTGAACTGAAGAGCGAGAAGCAAAGAGACATTGTCACTGGATGGATTCTGAAACAACTATATACTTCCGTGTTTGTGCTTCCTCCTATGGCTGTTAACTTGTATTTAGTTCCAAGCTATTGATGTAATGATGATTTAGTTCATTGACCAATGATAATTCTACAGATGAAGTTGATAGGCACTACACACAATCACCGTCGTTCGCTCTCTCTCTCTCTCTCACTCCGTGTCTCTCTTCTTCTCTTCTCCCTATCCCTCTCTATTTGATTCTCTCTTCTCTTCTCTCTTTCTCTCACTTTCTCACACACACATACACACTCTCTATCTCCCTCTCTCTACGTTTTCAGGCGATATACCTCTGGCCCCGAGATTACGAAACTTTTCTGAGTACGTTTTTGTGCTCAGAAAGTTTCGTAATCTCTGGGCCAGGACGTGTGATTGTCGATACCACATAGCAACGCAGTCTTCTCACTTATAATCATAATGTGTTTACTCAAAACTACACCAAGTAGCCCTGCATCATTACCCTTGTCAGTAGTTCGGTGTGCAAGCACTTTCCTTCTCAACTCCATGGGGAGTATTGGCACTACAGACAGGATGCGTCGAAGGCCAACTACGTTTTCAAAAGGTTGCTTCATTAACCCTCTCGCTGATGGAGTAGGCTCTGGTCTTGATCTGTAGGGCATCTCCAGTTGCCTTCAGCATGGAGAGGGTTCAAGTGACGTGGGCGGAGACTGATTTAGAATAAATGGAAAGTTCCAGAATATTCTGGAACCGAATGTATGCCAGCCAGCATGTCTTGTATTCCAACTTATGTGAGCGTCGACTGTAATTATTTCCTGGTACGTCCCCTACTAAAAACCCGGCATATCAGTGCCAAAACAATCGAGAGATACTAGAAAATATCAACCAAAGAAACCTATGCGTTATTACGTGTGAAATTACACCAGGCCTTTTTTTCTGTTATTTACACTTTGACTACGGCCTTTTTTTGCGATTAAGTTTTAAATAGTGGAGATTTGTGACTTCCCCTGCTGTTGTCGGGAAGATCTCATTTCCCCTGGAGTAGAAAACAAACACGAAAGAGGACCGATAACAACTGCACCAGTTAGTGAACTATTCAAACAGGGTTGTGCTCCTTTTTTTCTCTTTCGCTAGTTCAGAAATACAGCGTGTACGAGTCCACTGAGTTGCGAGCATCCCGCCAGACGAGTAGGAAACATGGCTTCCTCTTCTGAATGTGTTCGTGTAATCAATGTACGAGACAGGATTAGTCGCCGAGAAGGGGAGCGGAAATATGTAGTGTGTGGTTAAAAACAGACCGACTTAATTTAGTTTCGGTAGTTCCTGATGCGTATTTCTGCTCGAAAGTTCCATAACACCGTCCATATTGACCTAAGCGTACTTTCACTTTCCAATGTCATTAAAACATATTTTGTATACGTGAACCAGTATTCATGTAGTATTCACCTAATCTTACTTTTATTTTCACTTATCATTAAAACATATGTTGTAGGTGTACATGTACCAATATATACATGTAGTATTCACCTGAATGTACTTTCATTTTCACTTGTCATTAAAACATAGTTTGTATACCACTATACATGTACATGCAGTATTCACCTAAGCATACTTGCATTTTTACTTGTCTTTAAAAAGTATTTTGTCCACGGGCTGTTTATAAGTAAAAGGTCAGCCGTGGTTTTATGTCTAACGCTATGAGATAACATGATCGATGTATTCTTTCCTTGACTTTTGATCCTTTTTCATAGATCATTAAAGGTAAATCTTACCAATTCTTTCTTGGTTGTAAGAGGATCTATGTAATTACCACATAATACATACTAACCAAGTAACCATACCGTTCGTGTTCTTGATGATCTATTCAAAATCTCATAACCGTAGACAAATTCAACGCATATTAAGAACATTGTTAAAAAAGAAATCAGTGACAATGTTTGAAGCCGACGATATTTCCGCAATAAACGAGCGTTAAATTAAACGTAACGCGTCTTAGTCTCAAGGTTTGTTTTGTTCCTAGAGTAATTAACCCACAGAAACCATTAGCAAATTCCCATGTAAGTACTTTGTTATTTAGTCAACCAGACAGACTGTTATTTACAATCCCCACCTCCTTTGTTGTCAGACATTGTACTGCTCCCAAGGACAGGCCAGATCATTCCAGTGGGAACATAAAGGACACCTTGGTCAGCATCGCGCAACCCACACACTGGCTGGGCTTTAACTGACACGTGAGACGCTAGAAGAAGCGCCAATGACGCTATCAGGGATTACATTGGTCCTCATAGAGTTCCTGACATAGACTGACGTGATTGCGCCAAGCAGGGGTGTGTATGTATAATATATCGGAGAGAGCCTGCCCTAATAATAGTTGCATGTGTATAGAGAACACAGATGGAAGGGATAAACAGGCACACGTAAATCCAATGTTTACGACACGAGCTCGCGAGGAACGTGCAAGGTAAACAAAGCACCTGGAACTAATTTAAATACCTCGGCGTATTCCGACACTTGGATGAATGACTCGGTTCTTGTAGAATCCTTCCGCTAGAGAAGTATATACTTCCACGACAACATCACCGGGAAATCCTCACCAGAAGATAAAAAAAAAACACCAACAAAGAATGACATTTCCTGGTTCTCGGAAGTCTGAATAAAATATAGGACATCGCTGTATGTATAGTTGTATACGTGTTTCATGTCATGACATGTACTGCAATTACGGAAGGCGATGGGATCAGGAGTGTGCGTTGGTTCACGTACCTATGCCGTGTTGTTGGGACTACTAGGAATGCAGAAAGGGCATAACTACTTGCAGTACATGGTCACGGATGGAATGTAAAACTATCTATTTCTTTTTACGGAAGAGATTTTGTAGCAGCCATGCATGTATAATTAGTGTCACTCTCCTTACCCTGCCAAAGTTAATTCATCAACTTTGAGAAACACTATTAAGAAACTACAAAACATGACTTGGAAATATTGAGGGGAGAAAGCAGATGTTTCTAATCCATTTGTATCCACGGTTGTTAATGTAGTCATCCAATTTAGAGGGCGTAATGGACATGTCACAAACTGATTTATTGATTGGACACACATTACACTGCTAGGCGAGATTGGGACACTTCATCACACAGTATACTAACAGTTCAACGAATATACTTTAGAGGTAACTGTTAATCATAAGGATTACTTCGCTGCAAAGTTACGTGCAATTTGTATCATAGTCTAATATACAAAATAGCCAAACTGTTTCATTTTGAAAAGTACCAGAAGAATACAGCGCAAGGACTGGTCGCTCGGAGTCAGTTGAGAAGTGTCTGAGTACCACTGTTCTTACTGGTAGGATATTCCATTGAGCTAGTACCACCAGCTTGAGGAAATTTTCATAATACAATCCAGGCGTGTGCATACAAAACATGCCAGACGTGAAATAAGCGAACCAATATTGTAAGATCCTTTAAACCCAAATTCAACCAATAAAGCAAGTCATCTTCATCTCCTATTACTACCTTTCCTGTTATGTTGTAACCGTCAATGGACGTATACATGTATTACTTCTATACTGCGTTTTATGTTCGCAGATCTACATAATCCAATTATAAATGCAAACCAGAAGAACACAAACCAAAGAACGTTCATAATGTAGATGCAAACTACATGTAGCATTGACGTTAATCTGTATCGATCGATATCTTTCTTGGTCGTATTTTGTACATAATTTAATCCGATACAAACCACTTGATTTGGTTAATAGTAGTATTTTATACAAGAACTACTGACATGCCCCTTTAACATTTATAAAACCTGATTGAAAATACAACCAGACAATGATACCGATCGACGTTTTAGAAAAATATAAATACATTTTACAATAGTATTTTTTAAATTCGATTGCTATGACGTCACGGCGCAAATGCACTTTAGTTTGTTCATTGACTTCACTGTCAAAGCTTTAATAGTGTACTATTTTTCTTCTTAAATGAATTAAGAACTACACTGTCTGCTAAATAAAATCCCCACCTCATCTTTTTATATATATCGTATTCAAACTCTCGGTAAATGTCGGGTTTCGGTTCCTTTTATCAACTTGTAGGATATCATCGATATTAAAAGACATTCAGTGGATATTCCGTATATCTTCTAAAATATAATATTATAACGTTCACGTTAACGTTCTCATTTTAATACGTATTCTGCCTACACACTAATATTATACTTAATAACTAGCATGTACTATTTCGACTTGTAATGGCTCATGTGTTAAATACGATCACAGCATTACAGTTTCCATGTTCTCCCTTAGTGTGTCTGTAATTATATGTCGGTTATATTTTTTGTTGGCCCTATTCCGGTTAACGTTATTATCCGCACGTTAAACGGATAAAGTTCAATCAATACGCTGTACAATTGCAACTATCCATTCATTACGTCATTGTGAACGGGCATGCTTGTGAAATTGGTATTTAAATTTTACCTTGTTTCTATTTAATGATAATGCTATCAAATATCAAGGGACCTAGTCCTTGGTCACGGAAGGCTAAAATGTCACGCTAAGCTTGTATAGCTTTATGAATTGCAATGTTGAACTAATGGACATAAACCATCAAATAAATCAAATATTTTTTTCCCCATGGATTACGGTGAACTTTTCAGGATGGCGTTCTCATCCAAAACATTGAAATCTGAATAATGTTTGCCATCAACCGGTTGAATACATATAGCCCGAAGACTTTATGTTCTAAAGGGAATACATTGAACGATATACGAATATAAAAGTACTATAGCATTTTTTAATAGGACAAAAAAAATACCCATAAGATGAATGAGTAGGACATATTTTTTATGTTCAATTATACATTGAAAAGCACGTGCGTGGAAAGCCATTAATGACAACGCTCAGATAAGATTCAAATTCACCTACTATCAGTCTCACGGGCCAAATAGTGGTTTGATCAACTGTTCTCTTGAAGTGATTCATTGCTCTGTCGTGATCAACAGCTATCGCCAAACCTGCTCAATAATTGACCACGTGGATTATCGTGACCAATCACATGGGACCTATATCCATAATCACCACTCGCAATTTTATACAAGCAAAGTCTTATATTTGGAATAAAGTGGCGCATGGTTCAATTATGAACACAGCGTGGTCACTGCACTTGGCGAGGCATGCTATCGCTGGCGTGGCTTTGATGTGGAACCAGTGCTCATGAATATGTTAACGTCCCGACGAGCATCCACACTAGGATGCGACATGTGCATTTGTGCGGGAGTTCATGAGGTGACTCGTAAACCAAACGCAAACATAAGATTTGACATGGAATGGCTCTGTGTCCACTTGTCAGAGATTGAAATGATTACTCGCCATAGGATACACTTTTAGAAGAGTTTCGGACAATGCATTATCTTTTATAATAGATAGAGAAGTTAAAATAGTCTGTGGACTTTATAACATTATTAATTTACGATGTTATATCAACTTAGCATGTGCGATTAGATTGCAATGCAAAGCCAATGATTAGCGTATTGAAATATACGGCTTTATTTCAATATAATTCATTACGGTAGATTTGTCATCAAGACATCAACATACAAACATTGTATTAAATCCACACATTCGTGGAGATGGTTTGCATTTGATAGTACACAGTTACATAATTCAAGCGGTCTTTCCTATCTACTGATTACGCGTGAATACGTATATTATGTGCCCTTTCATTCAAAGTGGAATATAAATCTACTACACTATAGTAGCCTAAGTCTCACACACAATATCGAATAGTGCAACCAGCAATTATTTCGATAATAGTAACAGTTGAGGAATTTGTATGAAAACACTGACGGAGCATACCGGATCTTTACCACGACCGTATCTCATGCGCATGCTCACGTCCATCCATTCCGGGAATGTCCCGTTTGCAGTCATCCACATCACCAGTGTTTGAAATGACGGCTTCTAAGTTGCGAGCAGGAATTCAACAGTTGCAGCTATTTTAGCTCATCTAGAAGATGTCACATACTCAGAGTTTCCAGAACCCGACCTCCACGTGCAGTGTGTATGATGATGGTATTATGACTGCTCTGTAAACTGTGTTCTTCATACCTTCTACTAGATGCTGCCCATTGTTGACGTAGCTGGGCCATACTACAGGTATACTTGTCATGATCTAAGCACAACTCCAGTATTGGAGCTTTTGGCAATTCTTGAAGGTGAAGGGACAATAATAATGGGACTTCACTGAAGCAAGTGTAGTAGGGTTTTTCCTTTCGGCACCTGGGGTGTGATTCCCCAGGCCCTACTCTTCGTGTCTGGGGACGGGCAGCGATATACAGAGTATTGATGACAAAAGGGTTGAGGCTTGGTGATGATGAATTTTAATAATCTGTTCATCCTCTCAACAAAATGCACACCAAACCAAATAAAATGTCAGATTTCAAAATTGAAAGCACATGTACTGTACAACCAAGCATCGAAGCTCGAAACCTATTTCGGCGTCATCATAACTCTAGACTACTCCATTGACCTCAACAAACACATAAATTAATACAATATGTAATAATGGAAATATGCTTACCTTATCCTCAGCCTGATCAGAAAGTACATAGATAAGACAAGCAGTAGCTATAGTCAATGCGTATCGACTACTCACACCGTAGGAACGGTGTCTGGGTATCGTTTCACAGAGCTATCTTAGCCGCTAATATATACCATGTTTGCCGATAGCTAATACATTGCTAAGAGAGTGCTATGGTCTCTTAGCGGCTAAGAGAGCTCTGTTAAACGATACCATGGACTTCAATATGTACACACGGGAAGTGAAGAATATATTCTTTCGCTAAGGGCGAGTTTGTTTTTCTTCAATCACTTCAACATTTTGTTAAAAATCCCATGATATATAGGCCTATCAGGCTGTAAAAATGTACATTGCTAATGTTAATCCTATCAAAGGTCGTCATATGTTTCGTTACTTAGTTCACAGGCACTTGTAACAAATATTGGAGTCTGAAATACTACAATAACATCTAATTCAGAATCCAATATTTGTGACGAGTGCCTGGTGCTAATGAGAAAAAACGCATTCTCCTGAGGTAAATTTCAGTTTGATATTCAGGTTTCGTAGAAATACTAGACTATAGGCCTACTGTACGCCGCGCGCGGCAACCCCCGGTAATGTTAAAAGTCGCTTTGGTAAGATTAACATTAGCAAAGTACATTTTAACAGCTTGAATTTTCATTTAGGAGATAATTGGTGTTTTGACATTTGCGGGATGTTATTGAAATTCAACATGGCAAATTTCATTGCGGTTCCAAAATTTCCGGGATCTAATGAAACATGTTCGGGATCTAATGAAAAAATTCCGGAATCTAATGATATTTGATCCCGGAGATGTTTAGCTCTCGACCAATCAGATTGCTAGAAATATCCTAAATGTGTTACAATGGCATTTAAATTTCTTATGGGATTTTACTTTTAGCGAAAGAATTCTTTACTTCCCGTATGTAGGCTAAGTCCAGGGTACACCGTTCCAACGGTGTGCTACTGCAATGCCCTGCTCTACGGACTGCCTGACAGACTCCAAAGAGTCCAAAATGCAGCTGCAAGAGTAGTTACTCTTACTGGAATATTTGAGCATATGACCCCCATAATAATACTCAAGACTCTTCACTGCATGGCATGTTGCATCGCAACTCTACGGTTACCGGTTGTAAACGTCATCAGTCTGTGTGAAGCATCTGACGTCAGAGACTCGCCCGACGCGTTTCCCGTTTTTGACAGCTTATCACGTCAGGCAAATACTGTAACTGGTAGTTTAGGTATTTCTACAGTTTTTCTCATATATTTGATTTTATGATACTGTAGTTAATGCTCACAGCTTTAGTTGGGTGCTAGTAGCGCAAGGACAAATTGGTCAAAGCAATATACCAAATCGTAGACGTAGATCTACCCGTATACAGGCACTTGTCACAAATCTATTGGTTTCAGAATATGCATGGGGCAAGACGCCTTTTCCGAAATGAGCTAATTTGCGCGGCTGTTTTTATGTAATTTATGTTACGATGTGATCATGTTCAGTTTAAAAGAGGCCTGACGAAGTTTGGTACGCCTAACCATGATATTTAATAAGCAAACTCAATTTATAAATGTTCGTCATTTTACATTTGAAATGTTATTAGCAACAAAATTAATAATGTATATAATTTACTGAAAATGGAATGATTGGGTATAGCAATCCATAATGCTTCAATTACAATGTCCAGATTGCACACAGCATTCCACTAGTTTATAAAAATAATGCACCTATCTATAAATGTAGGTTTTTTCTTGAATGGGATGTTTGTCTTTCTCTGTTGGTGTACACATGATCAAGGAATGCATTCTACTGTAATCAAATGATGAAGGATACGATTGCTTTTAGTATATTTTACGGTTCACTGCAACGAGACGATTAATAAAAATGGCATCATGAGTTGAATGAACAATATAATTGGCATGGGCGTCTTAGGCTATGGGGCTAGCTACAGTTCTGCAGCTAGCTATGGGGCAAGACGCCCCCAAACGAAAAACATGTACGGTATATTCGTTCCCAAGTTTTACTATTTTTATAGCAATATACACTGATGGAAGTCTTGCCCCACCCTACCCTACTAGTTATGAGCCAGCCGCCAATATTTTGGATATTGGTACCACCTGAGGGGAATAAGGCTCAGTGATTTTTGGCAAGGTATACATGCTTAGAGTTGGAAAATGTGTGATAGCATTGTAGACGTATCTTTTTGTATGTTAGCACCCTTTTTGTAACCCTACCCTCAAATTTAGATTTCACTCTCTGATGCCAAGCACTATGAAGATCGTATATTTACTCACTAGAGGATATACTACCACTTATGATATATCAAATGAAAGAATTCAATCGTGCGTTTGTAGATGTGCTTGATGACCTCATTTAGTTTACTATTTGGCGGGAAACTTGTATTTTAAAGGTACATCCTACAGGATCGTTTTGGAGCCTAAACGTAGACCAAAGTTTTGACACAATTGTTTCTCCCTGTAGCGATGCATTTCATGAAAGGTTTCAAAACATTGAAGATTTGTCAAACACACGGCGTTGAAAAGCTTTTTGGAAGTACAAACATGATTTTATGTATGTCAAGTGAATGTACTTTGTAGTAATAGCTAAGAACTAGTCCAAAACAACCATAAATAGTTGTGATATTATGCCTTTAAACAAGGTCGCGGACTTGAGTTTACTATTATTCAATCCCAATCTATGTCTCTTTTCCGAAACAGGAAACAATCCTGAGGTGAGCAAAATGTATAAATAGATATAGAACGATTAATCGATTAAGAACTAGTCGAAAACAACCATAAATATCTTAAATTATGCCTTAAGATAGATTTATACAAACGTTTAGTATTTTACATTTAGTATTTTACGAACGCTTTAAAAAGCGTTCAATCCCGTTTAAAATGCGTCCCACACTTAGCACATCGCATGATGCATCACTTGCAATACTAGTTTGGCATGAAATGCATTGACCCCCTATTTCGTAGATTATCTCGGTAAATACTTCATGGAATGAAAAACAAAAA
>JAVCKZ010093922.1:17500-24702 GCA_034780755.1 Lepetodrilus elevatus | reverse complement strand
CTTTTGCTTATCCTACAGACGACGGGTCCAAGCTCTATGTGAAAAGTAGTACTACATACGGTAGTACATGTATTACGTATGCTGGCCTGCTACTTTCTAGCTGTAATTTCTGTGCTGTGTTGATCCTTGGTAACTGCGCATGCGTCGGACAGAAAGTACAGAAATTACAGCTAGAAAGGAGCAGGCCCCTAATGTGAAATGCTAGAATTAGGAAGAGTTGTTTCCCTTAGCTTGCATAAACATGGCCCGTGTCTGGGAGCGTATTCGTTTCAAACACTTGAGCAACCCTAGGGTGATTAAATTAGCCAATGACCAAACAATCATAATGATAAGAGTACCCTCATTGGCTAATTTCATCATGCGACCGTCACCTTATGGTAGGTCGAGTGTTGAATCGAATACGCTCTAGCATGCACTTCACCACAAAAGAAAATCTGAGGACATCGCTACTGTAATCACTTGATAAATCCTATGCACTGGTTACATTTGTAGTTGCCAGATATCATGTTACTAGGATACTTTTATTACATGAGTTTATGTTAATAATATCTATTTAAATTTTATATACCGTATATATTTCTTTTTGCAAATGCAAATAATTTAATTCCTGCGAATAAGTCAATTTTAGCATTTGTGCTTAATTTGCATCTGCATAATACAAGTGTTTTTAAAGTATTTCATATCGGGAAGGTTAAATACTAACAAAATAAATAATAAAAATCGAAAAAATAAAATTCTTATTTTAAATTTCTAATTGTTTCAGGGCAGAAAGTTGCTGGTCATCGGCACTACCAGTAGGAAGGACGTCCTGCACGACATGGAGATGCTGAATGTGTTCAGCAGTGTGGTGCACGTGTCTAACATCGCCACCAGTGACGAGCTGATAGCAGTGCTGGAAGGAATCGAGTCATTCCACAAGAACGAGATGGACCTCATCCGCAAGAGGACCAACGGAAAAAAGTAATGTTGTTTCTATGTCATGTGAAAGTCATCCTTGTGACTCCGACTCGGTGATCGTAGCGTACGGGTGAAGGATTCCTGCTGTGATGAAGTAAACAATAAGTCACTCAGACTCGGTCAATGTCGTGTACGGGTGAAAGATTCCCGCTGTGATGAAGTAAACAATAAGTCACTTAGACTCGGTCATTGTCGCGTATGGGTGAAAGATTCCCGCTGTGATGAAGTAAACAATATGTCACTCACTCGGTCATTGTCGCGTATGGGTGAAAGATTCCCACTGTGATGAAGTAAACAATAAGTCACTCAGACTCGGTCATTGTCGCGTATGGGTGAAATGTTCCCGCTGTGATGAAGTAAACAATAAGTCACTCAGACTCGGTCATTGTCGTGTATGGGTGAAAGATTCCCGCTGCGACATAAACTGTCAAGAGGCCTTAGTTGAGCAGAGCCAGTAACGTATGTTTAGGAAAATGTGGACCTGTATTTTAGAGGATTGCGCAGTTGTCACTGGTGTTCCTGGCTATTAATATTTATTAAGAAAATGAAAATAAATTGTCTATGTTGGTTAGACATTGACTTTAGAGGGTGTCGACAAACAACGATAAGATAATACTTTGTCGTTTGTAAACACAATTGTCATTTCTAGTCTTCCAATGTTTTCTTTTCTATTTCAGATTGTTCATTGGTATCAAGAAGTTGTTGATCATGGTGGAGATGGCACGACAGGTAAGTTCTCTTCTCAGGTGGCCACGGTATCGGTTCAGGTTCAAATTTCCCTTTGAGGCAGGTGGTAGCACAATGATAGAATGTTTTGACATCAGAGCCAAAGGCTCAGGGTTCAAATCCTGTCCTGGGATCACTGCATCAATGTTCGCAGAACTTACCTTTCTGACATGATATTGATAGGATGCGCTGTCTGTATCGTGGCAATGCAGTTATCATCCATGGTCTGTCAGTACCAGCCGGTGCTTGCAGGTTTACTGCAACATTCAGTGCTACGGATGTCGCAGGTTTCCTCCTGCCATAAACTGATAAGCCGTGATATAAGTGAAATAATCTTGAAGGCAGCTCTAAACCCCAATAAGAAAATAAAAAAGTCTTTTCATTACTCATGTTGGAGGTAATTGGAAATGCCTTTAACCCTCTCCCTGCTGAAGTTGACTTAAGTTCCCCAATCACATGCATAAATAGAACACTTTGATTTTATTCAGCAGGGAGAAGGTTAAGAACAGCATTTTCAGCAGCCATGGCAATTTTGATTTATTTTTCCAAGGGTCAATTGTCAATTGTCTGTTTAGACCATGGCTCTATAGGGCATCTTCAGTTGCCGTCAGGTGCAAGCAGGTTAACTTTTAATATCTCATTTCCAGATGGACGAGTCGCAGCGCGCAGACAAGTTCATAGACATCCTCGAAGATGAAGGCGCCCTTGAGCTGTCCAGTTCTTAACTTAACCCTCTTCATGCTGAAGGCAACCGGAGATGCGATAAAGAGCTGTGTCTGTGTCTAATCCAGCAGGGAGAGAGTTAACAGAGTTGACAGAGTCTGTGTATTAGAACTTAGACGATCACAACAAATGAGAATGCATCTCCATATTTATTGATGCTTTGTTACTATGGTTACACATCTCGTTGTTGTTGTTACTATCGATACATTCCGTGGTCTTCACGTGACACGAAATGTTCGATTAGTTGATGTGATCTCGTCAGTCGACCAAATCCTATTTATTGCACATGTTAAGTTTTCGCATTTTAGGTATAATCATGATTATGAATATAGAACATTTTACTTAGTAGGAAGAGGGAGAATATTTCGAGAGTGTCACGGAAATAGAATGGAGAAGGAAACATACAGTTGTAGGTCATTGCGTATGGAAGTTAAGTAAAACAATAACTCACTATTAGTTGTAAGGACTGCAAACTCGAAGGTTCAAGTGTGAACTAGTCTCAAAGCTTGGGCATTCCTGTGCGAACAGCGAAACCCTTACGTAACCTTAACGGTAACCATAGAAATGCTGTAGTATTTATGGTCTGTATGGTTTAAGTTTAGGTTACCTCATCCTCGAACCCCAGTCTATTATGACTACACATAACCTCATCCTCGAACCCCAGTCTATTATGACTACACACAACCCCAGTCTATTATGACTACACACAACCCCAGTCTATTACCCTGGGAAGTTGGTATCTGGAAGTTCGTTTTTGAACGTGAGGTCACGTTCAATAAAATTAAACATAACTTAAAAGGTCAACCAATCAGAAAGCATTCGATTTAAGAGCCGAACGATGCAAGGGGATTGTATGTACTCTAAAAATATCGACTGATAAACATTAACACTAACACTGTGAATAGATTGCCACTTATTTGTTGGACTCTTTAAAAAAAATTTTTTTTTATTGTGTTCGAAGAATTAGAAAATTACAAATTGAAAAAATTGGTCATGTTCTTATTTTTAGGTTCGGTATTTACAAAATATTTTGTGTGTGCAATTAACCCTTTACATTCTGAAGGCAACCAGAGATGCCCTAAAGAGCAGTACCTGCAGGGAGAGGGTTAATGTACCTGTTCAAAGGGAGAGGGTTAATGTACCTGTTCAAACAAGGTGCTTGCACAAAGCCATACACTATTATTACCCAGGTCAAGATTACACATTCTCAACTCCTTAGGGATTATACAACACAAGCTACCATTCCAGGCATTAGCAGGTTAACAATATACATGTTAAAACTGCAGAAAGCTTATTTGACAAGGGCATGATCTTGCCACTAATCCAGCAAAGAGGACGTTATCCCTCTCCATGTTGAAGGCAACCGGAGGTGCCCTAAATGGCTGTACCTGTGCTTAATCCAGCAGGAAGTTGGTTAACACCTAGGGTTAACCTGAATACGTACATTCTGAATAGTGGTGTGTCTGCATAAAGGATCAGATTATGTTTTATTTGTGTGAGACATAACTTTTAACTTGTTCATAGCATCCCAATGGGACGCCCACCCACCATGACTGGATGGTGATCAAAGCACTTTCATCTCCAGCGTAGAACTGTTGTAGAGCTAAGTAACTGTATAAGCTAACAGTTAGGAGTAGCGCTAACTCTGTTATGTCAGTGAGTGAATATGGAGTTTAACCCTCTCCCTGCTGGATTAGGCAAAGAGACAGCACTTCAGGGCATTTCCGGTTGCCTTCAGCAGGGAGAGGGTTAACGTCGCTGCGGGAATAGTTCACCCATCTGCGACGACTGTGACGTCAGTAGTAATGGTGTAGTCTGGCTACTATAAGTATAAGGTTGGAGTCGAAGTTATCTTTGAGTTACCTTGACGTTACCTTGGAGTTACTCCGATTCCGTGGCGACGCAGTTATCATCGTCGGTCTGTCAGTGCCCGTGCTCGCAGGTTTACTGCAACATTCAGCGTTACGGATGTTGCGGGTTTCCTCCTGCCCTAAACTGACAAGCTGTGATGTAAGTGAAAGAATCTTGAACGCGGAACTTCAGTCCTATTCCTGGGTATCGTTTCTCGAAGCTCTCGCATCCACTATGAGACCATAGCGCTCTCGTAAGTGCACGATCCCCGTGTACTAGTATTAAAGATGGCTACGAGAGTTCTTATCGTCTTGTAGTAGCTTCGAGAAACGGTAACCTGATTGTTGTTGTGGTCAAGTTCATAGATATATCATATTGATGGCACACTTCTACACAATGTCCTCAGCGAATGAGTTCTTATTAAAAAATAGTATTGCTTTTAGTGTGAAAATACCAATATAAATGTATTAACCTGTTTTGGACAGTTGCACTATCGTATCGTGAAAGCTTATACACATTGTCCTTAGCGTAAACTTAATTTAAAAAACGAATAATATCTTAGTTAAGAATAGTATTGATTCTAGTGTGAAAATAACTATATAAACGTGTTAACCTGTTTTGGACAGTCGCAATATCGTATCACGAAAACGTGGTCGTATTACCAGTATAAATCAAAACTCGGTCAGCGAGGTATACTGCAGTAGACTTATTGTCATTTTGTAATGCGTGATACACGGAAACCCGTTAACAGTATGCTTATCAACGTCCCAGCAATATACGATGTGGAGATATTATGGACTTTATCCCTACTTGCAATACTTACAGCCAATTGTGAAAACCGCTATTTTTCCAATTATCAATTTCGACTGTTCACAAAGCGATATTAGCAGTCCAATATTTGTAAACCAGTTTAGTTAAAATGTAGGTTACAATCGATTCGTGAATTTTTCAAATTATATATTCGACTGTTCACAAACATATCGACATTCACTCCAATAAATACAAACCAGTTTTGTTAAATATAGATTTACAATCAATTCGTGATTTTCTTTTTTATCGGATTTATTTCAAATAAATAATCTTGATTTAAACAAACAAAACAAAACAAAATGTATGTCTCTTTCTACTCAGTTAAAAGTAAAATTAATTTTTGATTAAATGAATATTGTATTCTTTCAGTTAACATGCTTATCAATCAATACCAATTCCCAACTGAACAGAATATATGCCATTCCGAATGTTTGCTATTTTATTGTGAAATGTATTCATGTATTCATTGTTATGACCTATATTCCATCTATAGTTAAGTCTGGCGATTTACACCCCCCTTCGTCCAGTATATATTTAGTGTAACCTGATGGCCCTATTATAAGTGATGTTGTTCAAACGTTCGTACTTTTCTCTGTAGGGTTGTATATAGACTTGCCATGGATTCGTGCAATATTGGAAGAGATGGACAGTGTCAGTCTAATATTCGATGATTGATGTTCATGTCAAAAATACGCACTACAGATCGAAATCCGTCGAGATTGCGTCAGTTTGTATCTCCAGCCTCCGACCACGTGTCTAATACGCTTCAAAATGTGAAGCAAATCAAAGTCTAAGTTATCGTGAAACGCATTTTCGACGAATTCGACGATCTGTGTGGTGATTCTTGAATAGTAACCGTTTTATTAACATTATAAAAAACATATCTTTATTACGTTTAGGTGAGCTACGAACCATTGATATCTATATAGATTGACTGGTATAGTTTAGTTTTTTTGCGATCATGTAGTGTCTAGAGTTTAAATGGTGGGTGTCAAAATGCGTTTACAGTATTTTTGTTTGTTTGCGTACGTGTAGTTGAGGACTACATAGATGGATGTCTGTTCAGTAAAGTAAACGAGAGCAGAAACGTCATCCCGATAATGGCCTAGATACCTTCGATAAAGTACATAATCTGTTTTCTGCAGGATGAAAATATAACTTCAATCGGAACATCTTAGGGACGCTTTCCGCTTGAGTTTCTTTTAGCTTTTTGAAAATTACCGTAATATTTTTATGATATCTACAGTATGAAGGACTATACTAACGAGTAAAGAACATGCTGCAGAAGGCCGTGCTTCACGAAACGGTCGTACTGTAGTCCGGGCTTAAATCGGGGCTCACACCATGCTTTTACTATAACAGGAAGTGACGTACGGCTCAATATACGCCCGGACTTCCGGTATAACCATTTCGTGAAACGCATGCCAGGTTCTCGCTTTATTGGTGCACGTTACTTTCAGTTTCCAGAAACCGAAACCCACGTTAAAAGTATCCATTGCGTTTCCGTAGTTCCGGAAGTCACAGCTTACTGTGACAAGTGACTGATCGTACGCTAGTTCGAAGTTGCGTATGGAAAAATACTCTGGTGGTTTGTTTCAGAGGACATCTTCAATCCACTCGGGGATATCAGCGTTGTCTGACCCAGAGATTACGAACATTTTCTGTCTACGATTTCATGAATTTAAAGTTTTCCCCAAAAACCTCCGAGATTACAAAACTTATTATTTTAGTACGATTTCGTGCTCAACTAAAGTTTAGTTCACAAATCTCCATATACAATTTGAGCTTGAGCATGCACTCGTACCAAAAGCGTTTCGTAATCTCGAGGCCTCATTGAGCTGTAGAAAGAAAATCGGAATTAATGAGTGATACGTTTTTAATAAATAAAAAAACGTATGACATATTCTGGACAGAGGCCATTATCATAGGCACGTTTCGTCTTTAGTGGTTTTTTTAAAAAATGTGATGTTTAGACATTTCATTAACGATCTTATATATTACCTTCTAAATCAAAGACGGACTTATTATCATTGTAGTGTACCATGTGACAGAACATTTAGTCTTGTATAGTATGTATACGATGCTCGCATACTATTATAGTACTATACTATGTTCGTATACTAGTACTTGTGTTG